>WYDI02017735.1:0-112487 GCA_009867235.2 Psittacus erithacus | reverse complement strand
TTCCCAGGCCGAAAGTCAAAAACACAGCACTGCACCAGCTACTAAGGAGAAAAATGACTGCTACTGCTGAACTCAGGCCAGTTTCTTAATATTTAATTAAGAAACCAAAATTGAGAGACTCTTTGCAGCAATCACACTGCAAAATAAGGTAAAACCATGGCTTGTAGTAGAGAATACCTGAAAACCAATGGAAGTCTAAAGAACGAAGAATCGACAAAGATAATCTAGAAAGAAGGTGCCTGACTTTCATTTAAATATACTTAGCAATTGCTAATGGTGCCAAATTCATTCTTCCAGGTACAGAAAGCTATACCAATGTAAATTTCAATACACTGCTTTGCCTCAACTTATTTCACTGGAAAATTGGCCTAAGCTCTACTCCAACAGCAATGAAATGCTTTCCATATTTGCAGCACTGGAGCACAAAACCCACAGTGTAAGTCTACAATGAGAAAGCACACATAAATTAAGAATACAACCTGCTGTCATTCCATCTGACTTTTTCACTATAGACCAAAGCCAGGAGAAAAAAGCTCAAGTGCAAGCAAGCTGACACAATTTGATCTTAAAAAGGCCCTTTCACAGACAACAGGCCTACTTGATATAAAGAGGAAAACGGATTGAAAATAAGATAGGAATAGAGAAGGCTGGCTCCTCGTTACCACTACCACAAGTTAAATCTAGTTCAGAGTTTGCTGTCATAACATGCTGACAAGCAGTTTGCAGAAATCCTTTCTGCAATAAGAAAATGTGTGGGTAGGCCGAAAATAACATCAAGTTGGCTGCTTAAATAAGTAAATAAATTGATAAAAACAGTCAAGCAGGAATGCCCAAAATAAGAAAAGCTTCACTGACTGTTGAGATTTAAGACTCTGAAGCTATCTGAAAATAAATAATGGTCCACAATTTCTGGTATTACCTAAAATTCCTACTTATTTTATTTGTACTTAAAAGTTACTGCAGTATTTTGAATGGGGTAATGCACAGTTGTTCATATACTGAAGAAAGAATATAACATCCAAAATTAAAATAGTTTGATTTGAAATATTCGCTACAGAACAAATCTGTGTTTATAAGGGGTCTTATATTAAATAATATAGGAGGTGCAAATGCAGAGATGAAATGTGAGCAGGTTCCAAATGAACACAAGCCTCAGAAGTCTGTGCTCATTCAGTTCCTTCAGAAACCAGAGGTTCAAACTATCCAAGATCTGGTGGCTGCCCAGTCCCAGGGCTGCACGTAACACTTGATGCACCTGGGACATTTGAACCACCCAAAAAGCTACAAGAGGAACTCCTTTGCTGTGAAGCCAAGACAGTGCAAGAGGTGGTGTAAAGCAAGAACTGTGCAAGAGCTTTCACAATATGGAATGGTTTTAACATTTGAATAATTGGGTAGAATTCACATTCTATCCCTGCCATCTTCAATTAATACCACATTATAATTCATATACAGTTCATTCTTAGATTGTACTATTTACACTATATATAGCCTGTCAGTGAGGCTAGCAGAATCCAGAAACATAAACCAGCACACTGAAAGGACAGAAAACGCAAATGAAGCATTGAACCTAGGTATACTGGTGAGAATGACATTTAAACTAACAGGCATAATGCTAAAACTGGAAAATTCCCTTCTATATACTGTACTCTTCATATTCCCTGTAAATAAGCCTTTAATAACTAGATTTTTTTAATTTGTCCTGCAAGAAAATTTTACTGCATACATATAGAATGTAATTTAAGCTTGCATCCAAATCATTATTTAATTAGACAATAAACCCTTCTCCCTCATACTAACAGTAAATAACATTTCTGTAAGGTTATTTTGCAATATTTCCACACTGTGTTAATTTTCTTTAGCATTTCAAATTCAGCTTTTTACTGTGAAATACCCTTGAAGCACTAACTGCAGCTACCTTCTTACACTTCATAAGAGCTACAGTTTTCCTTAACTATGAGACTCAAAACTTTCACCAAACTGACTTAAACAGTTTAAGTCAAAGATTTACCCTTTCAATTAATTGAACACTGAAACCAAATAAAGCATCAAATTTCTCCTTCATCACCATAAACTTTTGTTTTAGATGTCCAAGGGTGAAGTTTAGATTAGAAACATTTGAAAAGGTAAATAAATACACAAAAGGGATGACATTTGAATACAAAAATAACTCAACCATCCTGCAAAGTCTATCTTTCAAAGGTGTGACCTCTGAAGTTCTGTCTCCTTGGGTATAAAAACAATTCCTAGTGTTTTCCAAGATATTATTCATTGATCAGCATGAACAGGAAAGTGGTTAAAGAGACAACTTTAGCATGTGCATATAAAAGAACCACAAGGAAGAAGCGAAGATACTACTTGAGATACATTAAGTTATCCTATAAGTACAAATACAGTCACATAAAACTCAGTTATTACTTCAGAATTCATATATATTCTGAAATATCCCACATAGCCACTCTCTGTTCCCACCATTGTTCCAATTTTTAACTACTGCTCTGTCCACACACCTCACTGACTTTCTCCCATATAAATATAGAAGTGCTGTGGACACGTGGGAGAGTTAGAGACTATCTATTCTGCTGAAATAAGGAAGAAAATCCACTGGAACTTTGGTGGATAGGAATTCAAGCACAATTTTTCAAATTTAACTCCAAGAAATTATTCAGATTCTTCAGAGAATCTTCTAAGCTCTACCACTGCCAACATCTATTGAAAGGCAATAAACCTCAGTTTTCACCAAACTGCTATGGGGCCAAACCTTCACTATGATGCACAAGCCCAAGAACACATCCAGCTCTCTCAGTGTTTTGATCTTGAAGGTCTTTAACTAAATTTTAATTAAACCTGGTGTTTTAGCAGCATGGGGCTCCTATTCTAGGGAAAAAAAAAAAAACCAAAAAACCAAAAACCCACAAGTTTCTATACGTAGTATAATTTTATGAGAGAAGTGAGAGAAATAGGGGAAAAAAATGCCTGAATGCTTTTGAAGTTGTTTGTTAATATTGCTTCACCAATACTTACTAGTAAGTAAACTTTCTAGATCATCATCACCTAAACATGAATGCTTCAAACTTCACTCTGACCACATGATCCCCATTTCCAACAACAAGAGCTGAGATTACTTTTATACAAAGTGGCAATTTATGGAATTTGCTTTTAAATATCCCACTCATTCTCCTTTCTCTAGCTGGCTGCTACTTCATCAAAACACAATGTGATGGGAAAAAAGAGGACTAGCTCTTCAGTAAGTAAAAAAAAGATGGCATTTTTTGAGATTCTTATTTATTTCTGTGGACAGAAGGATGGGGAAATATCATAAACATACAAAAAAACACAATGAAATTGATCTGATAACTTAAGAAACCATTGTCAACAAGAATCTAGAAGTATGTGACAAAGCATCAAGGTTACTCTCCCAGAACAGAAATCGAACATTGGAATACGATATTGAAATAGCTCCTTATGACAGCAGCCACAATTTTTGTTATTTTATTTTACTTTTGAAGTCCAGCCATGTGCAGAAATCTAGAACCAGGGTGCTTGTTCCCCACTTGATCCTTAAGAATTTTACCTAGACATACAGGACGCAATGGGGGAAAGTACCTGTAAAGGGCACTAAAATGTGCATTTATGAAACATCTACTCATTCATCCAGGAGTTATTCTCCTAAACAGTAATGTAAACCTGGTGGTTTTTAAAGCGAATAATTTAGGTAAAAAGACACTTTTCTTCACATGAGGGTGGGAAACTCAAACTCCATAGAACACTCAGTGTGCTGAGCTAGTTTATTTCCAACCAAAACAAGTGCATGTTATAAAGATGAGAACAAGTGTTGTCTTTTCAATTTTCAACTGCTGTATACACAACCCTGTTCTAAACAACTAAACTTCCCATCAACTTCTCTCTGAATAATTTTCCTCTTTTATTCTGTTTCAAGACAAACAATAGCTGCTTATTCTGTCTGCAGTATCTCGGACTTCCTTTCTCAACAACAAATTAAATTTCCCTTGTACACCCTAACATCAAGCCTCTATTATCCAAAGAAAAGCCCACCTAGAAATCCAGATAAGAAAACTGCTTATTTTCAAAACCAGAAAAAAAACCAAAAAAGAGTAACATCAATTTGAATGGGCACAGAACAGTGCTCAAGATTTATTGTAAAGGTCAAATGATTTCAAAGAATGGTAGCTTTGTTTTTAAATTATTACCTTACAAAAGAAAAATAAATCCTGGCACCCAGAGGTCACTTCCGCAATTCTTGAAATTCTTTTTCCGAGATCCTGAGTTTTTATTTCTATTGCCTAAAGTAGTTATTTTCAGACAACAGATTTAAAATTCTCAGTCTTAGTAAAGTACATAAAACAAGTTAATTCAAACATAAAAAAATATATCTTTCTACAGCCCATGCACAAATCAGTTCTACAGCAAGTTACTAACCACTTCTCTTAAATATATATTAGCAACTTCATGATGCTGCAATCAAAACATACTTGACCTGAGGCAAATTTGTGGTTTTTTCATGCTTCATTATCTACACCACCACACGTTAAAACACCAGCTCATCAACTGCATCATATTTCTAAACACAGGTATTGTTTGAAAAGACAATGTTTGAAACCTTACATTTAAAACCTGATTTTTCCAGTAATTAGATCTAAACTGCTATTTTCTTTCTCAAACAGACAGTTGGGGGGGTGGAGAAGGAAGACTGACAGAGATTTCTCTATCCCTTAGGGGTTAACATTTGTAAAGCTGTCTCTCTTTGTTGGCACAACCCAATTTGAAAAGAAAGGACCATCTGCCCAGCTGTCTGGAATCCAGCCCTGTCTGGTAATTCCCATGTTGAAAAATAAACATTTCACAAACCCGTGGACTAAGGAAACCGATTCACCTATCTTACCATGAAAAACAAGGCTATCAAGCATCACCTTTGAAGCCATATAGAACACTGAAACTTTCATTTTGGCTTGAAGCTCTGATGTTTTTCTTCACTTTTCTATCACATGCTGTTTTTTAAGAGTGGCAAGTTTTGCAGTTTGACTTATGAAATCCAGCAATTACATTAAAAAGACTCAATTAATACAGCTGTTCAAGTTTGCTTGATTACTACCAGCACTACTATGACTACTCTCGAAGAGGAAGAGATACAAGTATGATATTTTAATAACTATTCTGGTGTGTACTAATTAATTCAATACAAAGCATATAAAGTGGCAGTAATAACATGTTATGGAGTGATTATCAGAAATTCTATTCTGGTGTAAAAAACTTAAAACAATTGGTGGCTTTAGGGTTTCTCTAAACATTGCGATTACTGTTCAGACCATTTAAACAGAGGGATAATCTCATTAGGTAGGGGATACTAAATTACATGCATATTCCTACACATCTTTAAAGAAAAGGCTTTATTTTTATTAGGTTTTAATGCTTCAGCTTGGGTTTTAGGGTCTTTCAAAAGAGGATGGGAAAAACTGTTTTCTTATGTAGCACAAAATATTCAGACATAGTGGATCCAGTCAACTTCCTTGTCTTCTGGATATCTTAATCACTTGTACCAAACCTAGCTACGCTAAGCTTTACACTTCACTAAGTTAAAGCCTGAACTAAATGTACTTTCTGGCCTTTCATTTTAAAAATCAGTGAGCAATGTTGTCCAAATTCCAGAAAAAAAAGAAATAAGAACCCACAGAGACACACAGTTTAGCTCTCAGGTAACCCTGCGACCCAGGCCTGTACTTGAGGCAGCCTTTTCTATTGTGTCAAATATCATTAAACAGGGTAACAACAGCTTCTTCACTTAGTCTGAATGACCAAATGATACCTTAGGAGTGTAAAGGTTCTGAAGCTAGGAAGAGGGCTTGTAACTCTATTGTATTCAGCAAACTGAATTAGGTCTTTTCCTACAGATTTTAAAATCTTTTTATCAGGACTGGACACGTTACATGTTCTTAGATCTCTGCATTCAGAAGCTATGTCATCATACACAGGATCGGTCAGAGGGAACTAAGATACCTATGAAATCACAACAAACATATTCTTTCAAAGTAGATGTTTGTTCCAATCCAAAAGAGTATATCGCTGCTCCCTTTACACATCTGGCTAGGCAACTCTCCTGCTCTGTTTCTGGCAGGGAGGAAGTATAAGTCAGGTATGTTTGTGAGGCAATTGTGTTTGTTTGTAAGAAAGACCAAACACCTTTCCTTGGGGAGAAAAGAAACAAATAGGGAGCAGCAACCTCTTTACATAGCATCTCCATCTCTCCAATAGAAATCAGGTGGGGTTTTTTTTCCCAGATAACTTCCTGTCCAGCATACAGGTGTATTGTTTCTATAATGATTTCTCTCTTGTACCTACAAATTCTTTTCTTTTACACACACAGCTGCAATATTTCAAGAGCTTCTGCATTGACCATTTAACGAGATCTTTCCAGATACACATAGTTCAGGTAACACACACATCAAACTCCCTATACAAATGGGCCAAGGAAACAGATAACTGCCTACAGATGGGAAGGGCTCAGCTTCTATTCCAGCACTGTCAAACCACTGTGTCTCCAACAAACCCACTAACTCCATGAGATAACTAAGAACTACTGATATAAACATATGTGTAACCATTTCTGCAAACAGCAGCAGTAAAACTAATTTTCCATTTTATTTCTTTGCCACCCAAACAATGGCTATTTCAAGCAGGATTCATCAATAAATACACAGACTACATGGCATTATTTGGTTTTTGAAAAGCCTCAATATAGATTAGCTAATTCTCCATCTGAACCCTGGAACAAGGTGTTAGGACGCATTACTTTAAGGAAACAAGTTAGTCTGACTGCATTCCTTAAATTTCAAAATGGCAACAGCTTGTACATATGAAACTATCATCCTTACAATTACTAACCTTACACAAACAGTCATCAGGTATGAAAACAGGGGTTTAGCCAGCATCTACCACGGATGTCTCGTCTAGTGCTTATTTCAACATACTGCCCTACTCGTTTCAAGAGGGTGCTTACTCTTAGCCCAGATTTTACACACAGTATGAATAATACTCCAAAATTACGAACCAAATCTCTTTCCTTATCTTTACCTCCTCCTTACAAGCTATTATGCTAGTCTAGACTAACCCTTCTCATCTTCACCTCTGCATCTTTCCTATTGCAACATTCAATCTGCTCCTCTCCACCTACAATGAGCAACTGAAAATTTTGGCACTGGAATATTAAATTTTCCTGTTCCAATACTGCTCTGAACTCTGATTTCTCAATCATACAACAGCAACATGCTTAGATTTGTATGCATGAAAAATTCATGATATAACCTTACTACTACATCCAAAAAGGAGACCACTCTTCTCTTTTTGAGATAACTAAATAAGAACAATGCAACTGCACTTCTCCCAAGTGCAATACTATTATATATCATCATATATTCAAGATTAGTTCTTCACTTGAGTGGATACCAGTCTAAATTCAGAAAAAATATAGTAAATTAGCTTTTGCACTTCATTAATACTTGTCAGCTTCACATAAACAAACAAAACCCTCAAGCCCCCACCACTCCACTAGATGACAAAGATAACAAAAGTGCATTGGATTTAAATGTATACATTATAGACCAAAGAAAAGTGTGTGTTGTTGAATTACTAAATCTAAATTCTTCAATAAATAATGCTTAGCCCCACCTCCAAATGCAAAAATGTACTTAAAATTAAAGAAAAAAGATTATTGTGTTGATTTATGACAAATTATTCGCTGGTCTCATACCAATACAAGACTTGAAACTGTGATAAAAAAGGCTACACATGATAAGCATCTGAGATGCTTATCCTATATAACATTGTAGAGACAAGACATTTAGAGGCAGGTGAGCAGATACAGATCTTATCTAGAACTTCCATAGGTGTGACACTCAGTTTCAGGCCCTCAAAGTAAAAATTCAGGATGCCAACACATTAATCATCTTTGCGTCATGAATACCAGGAACCTATTAGTAACCCTCTCTTTTATTGAGGAAGGTAAAAGAACTCAGTAACAGTTCAAAAACATCAAAGTCTTGCTCCATAAATTGCTTTCCTGAAAACAGCTAAAAGAACTAGTTCAGGGTTTTTACTTAAGAAGAAAATACGGAGCTTGAGAAACTGTAAACTCAAGATAACTTTCTTGAATTCTTATAAGCCGCAACAAAAGTCATGATATTACTGACAGGTCAAGGTAAACTTTGAAAACTCTGACCCAAATAGAAAACTTACACAGAGTGATGGTTATCACAAGTTTCATATGTTATGAGCGAAAGTTTTGAGTTGTCAACTGAAACACAGACCAAAGCCAGCCTACCCAAACAGCAGTAGCAATGGGTCTACCAAGGAGGCCAAATCTCCATGGCTACAGCTCTAACACCTCCAGCCCTTTTAATAACAGTTCCAGCTGAATGTAAAACACATGCCTAAGCCCAATAAATAAATCAATCACTTGACTTGCACTCAGTGACAGACACGCTCAAAACATGCCTGACCATTTTGCATATAGCTATGGGAAGAGTGGCCTTAACACATCAGTTTCCTGTACAGAAAAAAATATTTCTACTTTATCTTATTCAGGGCCCAGCCAAGCTTTGTGAAAAACAAACTATGCTGTATATTATATCCTAAGTTCTCAAAGACAGAGATTTATGGAATGAATGCTGCCGTATGAGACTTCAAATGGCCCTTTGCTACACAGGTATACTGGAGAAACTATTAGGTTAAACATAGCAAAACACAGTCACCTCATTAAACAATATTTTTCAAGTTTCATCTAAGGTTCCAACTGCTATTACGTAAAAAAACCCCAAACACAACAACACCTTAAGCTGCTTTTCAAAGACATTCTGATTGACTGGAGAGTGCAGAAGATCTCTACCATTGACACATCAAGGAGGTATAATGCAAAAAGAAAGAAAAAAAAAGGCATTATTAAGAACTTGACAGCAAACCCAAGCTTGCTTTCTCTTTTCTCTCTCAGCAGAGAGAAAAAATGCTCAAGTTAGACATCAACAAATTTCCTGCTGAAAACAAGAGCCTTCACAAGCACTGGGATACCGTTACTGTAAAAAGTTTATTAAAAACTTCAACTTTTACAGAAGGCTTTTAAGGCTTCTACATTTAATTTACTTCTTAAAGGTGAAAAGGAAGTTTGTTGAAGCATTCCATATATTACAGTTTGAAATACGCATTTCCAAAGATTTTCATCAAAATGAAAACCTTATAAAAACTCTCTACTGTGATTGTATTGATTAAAATGGCTCTGTACAAATGAAGCAAAGCCATATGATGCTGGCTGGTTATCCTGACCATTTAACCATAAAAGTCATTTAACTCCCTACATGCAAGTTGAGTGTGTGCGCACTTGCACACATGCTCACTGGAGATTAGTTATATGCGCAACAATGCTTCCAAAGGGAGGAAGTTACATCCCTGCAAAGGTTAAAAGAGAAACAGTACTGCATTCCCAAATACCTGTTTAAAGGCAGATACACCAAGAATTATATGAAAAAAAGAGTAGTGTTTCTCAAGAAAGTGAAAATTTTCTGTGTTGAAAAGAAGGGAACTGGAATTACTAAACACCAAATCATTAACTGCTTAAAAAAGGAGAAAACCCCTTAAAACACCAACTTTGAGGACCTCAAGAAAAAAATGTCTCTAGCAAGATAAATGGAAACTCAACTGTCTATTGCATATAAAACAGGACAAGTCTTGTTGTAGGCGAGGGTCCCACCAGCTCACTGGGTTAGTCAGCCTTCTTACTCACAAAAGCTATGCAATTGATCTATTACTGTTGTTAGCAAAACAAACCAACCACACAAAGTACTGTTTCATTCTCCAGCAGACCGAATGTCAAGGTTTATCACCTACTGGAAGTACCTAGAGATGAGAGCTTCAGATTCTATTTACCAGAAAAGAAAAACTCATTATTTGTATGGGCACAGAAGTGAAAAGGGGGGTGAGGGAGTGGGTTTGTGTGCTGAGATTTCTATTCAAGCATGTCATTTAACATAAAACCATAAATTTCAGTACAAAGCAGGAGGTTGGTATCAGACTGGATACTGGTTGAATGTTTAGGAAACATATGATATTTAGAAAAACAGACATACTTTGGATAAATGTAGTGTTTCTCATGGTTGGCTCTCTTAATTACAACTTTGATGTTTAGCTGTACAAATTCTTTTCTAAACTAATGGAACTGGGCTTCCAAGTAAAACAGCACTTTTGCTCATTTTGATACCACTAGGCAGGTAAATAAACTGCACTGTGTATCCTTCATTGCTTCTTCCAGACAGTCAGAGATCTATAAAGAATGATACAAAAGACAAGTTCTAATAAAATCCTGACCCTGCTAAAGGTACTGGGACTTCAGCTGTATATTGAATGTAGCAGAGGGTCTTGCATGAAATATTGCCTTCCCCAAAAAGTAAAGACCATTTTCTGGGATCATTTTCTCTTAAGATATCTGGATAGC
This sequence comes from Psittacus erithacus, assembly GCA_009867235.2. Taxonomy (NCBI): domain Eukaryota; kingdom Metazoa; phylum Chordata; class Aves; order Psittaciformes; family Psittacidae; genus Psittacus; species Psittacus erithacus. The sequence continues at coordinate 101,992 of WYDI02017735.1, read as the reverse complement.
CAACAAGTTATTAGTTAGCCAAAAAAAGCTTTCTGTAATTCTTAGCTCATCAAATCCTTCAACGGGTTAAACATCTCTCCTGACAAATCCAATGTGTTTTTATGACAGAAATCAAATGGATTGTAATAACCTTGAATTATTTGTTGGGTTAGTCTATACTGCTCTTGGATTGGAAATATCCATTTCACAACTAGAAAAAGACTTTAAGACATCATCTAAGGAGATATCGTTCAAATTTCAAGTTTTAACTCATACATCAAACCGCATAAGATCGTTCATCCTCCTGACTCAGCACACACAGCCTCACGGAACACATTGACAGTATTTTCACTGCACACCGCGCTACAGCTCAGAACACCGTCCTGCGAGCACACGCCAGGACTCTGCGGTCACCGGGCTGGACCAAACCAGCCCCCGCCCCGCATCAGCGGCGATACCCAGCGGGACCGGCCCCGCTCGCCCGGGGAGCACCCGGGCCCCCGCGGGCGGTTCCCGAGGCCGGGCCCGGACCCGGACGCGACCACAAGCGGCGCCGCCGCAGCCCCCGCCCGCCCGGCCCTCTGGCGCCCTCTGCTGGTCCTCTCGGGACGGAGACTCGCGCCACACGCGTGCTCCGGGGCCTTCTCACTTCGGGCGCTCACCGCGGTGCTGCCTCGCCACGTTCCGGTTACACACCCACCAGGTTTCCTCCAACTTATTACGCTCCAACACTTGCTGCTCATTTTCTTCTGGCAGTTCGAAGTGATGCTCTGGGCTTGGCGGGGCTTGATCCGCCAGCGCAGGCTGCTGCGAGCAAGCAACAGACACTGTCGCCCAGCTCTCCAGAGCTCCGAACCAATAGCCATGCTGACAGACAGCTAACTCCTAGAGTTGAGCACTGAGGCACAAAATAACTTCACAGTTCAGAAGAAGTCACTCTTAATGACTGAATGAGAGATGAATGTGTAAGCAAACAGTTACTGCCCTTTTCCTTGCACTTTCCTCTTACTCTTGAATGTTCTCAGGAATTTCCAAACTTCTTACCTTGGGCCTCTGACCTTGTGGCTTGCCCTGAAACACAGACTCCAGTCCTTCTCCAAATAGCTTTCATTGCAAAAGTATGACCTTCTAGTTAACATACAAACCAAACACCTCCTTCCAAATTAGATATCTTTACCATTTTTTGGGGAGAAAAAGCCCCAAACATTATGAGTCAAAGTAACAACACAGTGTCACTTCACTTGAGCCACACCTAATATTTCATTAAACACTGAAATCTTCTGTTCTCTACATTTGAATGCATTTACCTTATAGCTGGCCTGTGAGCATTCAGTCTTGCAGAAAGCTTAATGCACCTATCATGAAGCAAGGGGAAAGAAGCCACAGTTCAGGCTCTAAGAACTGAAATTTTACATCTCAGTTTTACCTTAAGGAATAAGAAAACAGTGTTTCTGCCCCAGCCGAACAGCCTTAAGGTTTACAGAGGTGACAACACTACACACTGGGGTGTGCCTGATACTCAGCAAACGAGCTCAGAGCCGAAGGATTCTGAAGTGACATTCGTGAGAGATGACTGACATCAGACACAATATACTGAGAACACATCAGACTGGAAAGAATCAAGTCTGAAAGGAGCATGAAACCGCATCACCAGCTCTGCCTGAAGGCTGCAAGAGCACAAGTGTCTATAGAAAGTTGTTTTCTTGTGGGTTTTTCCTGTGTTATTTTTCTTTCATGAAGGTCCTAATGGCTAACCCTTCCCCAGCACTCCCATGACTTTCCAAGTGGTTTCCCAAACCTTGGCTGAGTAATCCATTGAGGACACAGTCTGGGTAAGCATATACTTCACTAACAAAGGGCAGCTCAGTTCAGTCCTTCTCAAATTTCAACGCAAGAAGCACAGGCTCATCAAAACCATGAAACAGCAAAGGATTATTGTAGCAGGTGTCTGAAACACCATCTACTTCAGCAAGCAGGAGCATTAGTAGGAGAAAAGGCAATTTGACTCTGAACTCAAGAATATTCTATCGTTACAGCTTGGAAAGTAAAATGGTGAACAGATTGTCAATGGAATCTCTGGAATCTCCCTTACTGAAGTGTTTAGAACTCACACTAAATAAATATCCATCAGGAACTGTGTTGCTATGATTGATCCTGCTGTAGCCCAGGAGAATACACTGTTAAACCTTTGAACCCCTTCCAGCCCCCCTGCTTTTGCCCTTTCTTTGAGTCAGTGAATTGCAGCATCTGCATCATTGTATTTTAGTTAATTTACTTTTTCAAAACACAGTCAAAATTAAGCATATTTAATTCCATCATGAAGCAGCAGATGATAATTAAAAGCTCACAGCCTTATGGCAATGGCAGGGAAGAGTTAGACCTGGAAGAAGGTGGTTTCAACAAGGCAAGGAAAGTGAGAAAAGCTTGTGGACAAGGGGCTAGGAAGTAGGAGTGTGGAAATGGAAAGGTGCACTGGTGCCAGGAAACTGCATCTGAGCTAGAGAGCTGTGTTTGTTGTTCCTATCACTGATAAAAAAAGGGCAATAAGAGAATTGGCTGCCAGTACTAAGTCTCTTTACCACAGTAAAGAACAGAATACAGAACTTTTAACAGTCTCAAGCAGCAGCCAGGTCTGGCACAGGAAGGTGCTGGTAACACAACCCAGTGACAACCCCACTCAAGGCACAAGATAGCAATACCCAGGCAGAGACAAAGAAAAATGAGTACAGAGACAGCACTACCCATATGTTGTGAGGCATGTCTGAGGGTTCATCTAGGAAACAAGCCACCTACCACACAGGCCTGAGGTCTATCCAGGAGGCAGGGCAGGAGACAGGCACACCGACAGCAGAGCTCAGCAGCAACTATCACCCAGCCCTGAGCTTAACTGGACCTCCTGGGCCCAGGAACGGAGGCTGTGTGAGTGAAAAGCACTGGTGGGGCTGGTCAAGGAAATTAAGACCTACTGTGCTCAAGGCTCTGACAGGTAGCACACCTGATCTTCATGTACACAGAGAGGCAAAGCTGCCAGGTGAACCACTGCCACACCTTAACAGTCTATTACTCTAGATAGCTGCTAGTTCTGATTAACTGAAGCTTATATCTTACTAACTGCAGATCACTTTGTGTTAAGATAAAACGAGATAACAGATATTAGGACAAAAAGACTCCCTGACTATAGAGCCAAAATGTGGTAACACTTGAGTGATGCTCCTGCCAGTTTTCCAATAAATATTAAACTAACTGCCCAAAAGTAGAAGAGCAAAGCCAAGCGGACTAATAGGAATTTGTCATTTACTAAGAATAATTTGCAGAAATTTTCATTATGAAAGGCCTTAAATGATTGGGAGGGGGTTTTTTTCTACAAAGGATCCAACTTCGGTAAGATAAAGCGTGTTTGACTTATCAGTAATACCACTTCTCATGTAGTTGAAATTAAGCTTTTTCTGCAGCACCATACTGAATCTGGCCTATAAACACAGTATTCGTTTCATTAGTTTTAATAAAATTGCATGGAATTATTGCTCGGTGATTTAAGAATAGAACTTAGCTAAATGAAAATCATAATCAAACCAACCTTCCAAAACCAAGAATAATGAATTAACTCTTGGAAATGTTCTTCATTATCAATTTCTAGCAAAGAACCCTTTAACACCAAGAGTCAAGGCAAGCCACACACTGGTTTCTTTCCCTGGCTTGTCATGTCTCTCTCCTGTTGCTAAGACCAAGAAAACGCCAGTAAGAATAGGCACAAGTCTCCATGGAACAATACTTAGCTGCTTCTGATTTGAACAGAAAGCACTTAACAATGAAAGCAACTGCAACTATTTCTAATGCATTCTATAATGGCAGCATGGTGGCAAAATTAATTGTTTCCTGGAGCTTTTTTAGTTGATTTAGTTCAACTTTTTTCATTTGCTGGGTCTATATGAGTAAAACCCTACAAAATTTGCATTTATCATTTCATCTTGCTTCACTTCCTAAAATAATATTATGCTTACATGTGGCTGAGCCTTGACTGAAAGATTAAGGAGCAATTTCAACTGATCTTTTACACTCGTGACTCTTTTTTCTTTCCTGCCACTCCTTCCCCCTCAGAAAACCATCTTAATTACTTCCAAGTTAAATAGCTTTTTTTATATATATATAAAACTATTTAAAACATAAACAAATGTTTAACTGAGTTTTCTCTTTTATTCACAACTATAGTTTTTCCATCGCAACCAAAGGGGCACAGAAGAAGTGCTGTCTGAAAAGGAACAACCATACAATTAGCAGAGTCCTCTTCTGACAGCTGTCTACTTACAGTGTACATGAATACCCCAGATACTTCTCAAAGTCTTCTAAGTATCATGCCACTGAACATACTAATTTCCCCTGCCAATTGTACATTTGTATGTAACAGTAACTAGGTTGATGTGAAAGAACTGAAAAAAAATTATATACCATATGTCATACCAGAAGCAGTTTATAAAGATTAACATATTCATAACACAAAAGAAAAAAAAAAGCATTTTAAGTAATGCAAATATATTAAAAAAAAATCATTTTATTTGTAAAAGCTTCATTTTTCCAAATCAATTTGAAGTTGATTTGTGCTTTTCTACTTTCTTTCTAAAAGATGAAAGAAATTCAATTCCATTCTTTAGGAAAGATCTTGGAGAGAGTAACATCTGATATTGCACAAAATGTCAACAATCAGTAATTTATCGTATCTGTAATGCAGGGTATAAACAAAATGCCATTTGATCCACTGTAAGACAGAGAAAAGTCAGTCAATTTGGTCAAAATGGCCCAAAACATTCCAGGTTGAAAATCATGAAGGACACAAACTGAATATATAAATCAAAGTATAATGTAGTATTTTTGACATGAGCCCATTTTAGCACATTTCTAACTGTATCTCAATGCATTTAGGCAAATTTCTAAAGCTTTTTAAAACCCTGTTAAAAACTCTAAAAAGTAATGCTAATGGAAGGTGAGCAATTCAAAGCATGTGTTTTCAGCAGAAGACCAACATGCAAATTAAACGGTTAATTATTAGTGGGTAATTAGCAAACCATACATATCTTTATTGTGTCCTTTAACTCTCAAAGCAGCAATAAGGTTAGAATAGTATTTGTCTACCTGGTGGGGACAAATTTCTCCACAAAGTTGATGGACTAACACGTACTTCAATGTACTGCACATGTATTTGTTATATTGCCTTTAGTGATGATATATTATTTAGCTAACCGATTTTAATGTCAGTATCAAAATAGCTTGCCAGAGAAAAGTGTATGCTAGCTAAACATGCATTTTGCCTAGTAGAAACATCATTTGTTAGACAAGAATCCTCACAAAAGAGAGTTACAATTCTCTGACAAAGTTTTCAAAATGTGCAAACTGGTTAAAAATACCTTTAGATTGAGAATTAGAAGTATCAAAAAAAAAATTACAAACTCCTTTTGATGATGAAGCCAATTTTTCCCATTACTGTGGCATTCATTTTAGGAATCCAAAGCTGTGAGTAGCTGCTTTGTGTGTAGCTGATTTTTCTATTATTAACACTACCATATGAACTCATCAATATAATAAAGTCTCCAGTAAACTCTGATCAAACCATTTTCAAAGGTTTGGTTCTTCAGTCTTTATAATTTTCTTCACTTAGACTGAGAGTAATCTCATCTTCAGACACACTTTATGAGGTACTACTAATAATCTGTAATAGAATTAATAGGGTACTTTCCAGGAAGTAAGCAGGACATCTACACAAGTATTTCTGTTATACAATTCTTTCAATGTACTATTCATAGCTAAGAAAGTACTTTAGTTTTGCTAAATAGCTGTTCTGTAATACAGAAATATGGTTATTAAAATGTATTTTTCTTCCCTTAAATTATGTTATATTGTCAAATAGATACAAAAAGTGAATGAATGCATGAATGATATTTGCGATATCAATGCAATACTGATACTCTGCAAGTGCTTCACCAGAACTTGCTCAGATTTATTTTGCCTTGAAAGAGTTTGTGTCGGTTAATTGTTCAGAACTTAGTAAACAATTCTGTGGATGATGCATGAAGACAAACAGGTTCCAAGATGGTCAAATAGCCATCAAGACTCTAAAGAAGGTAAATGACAAAGGATTTCTCTGCCACTGTAATCACAGTAATCAAATAAAACTCTCCTACCTAACTCCAGTCTTATAAATAACATAGATCTGAGGAGTTCCAGGAGCAAATATTTGCTAAGGAAATCCCCTTTACAAAAAAGGGATGGACTGAGCTATACTCAACTATTCCAACACTAATCCTTGTTTGATGTACAGAACCTTGTGACTTACATGCCAACCCAAAGGTTCCATGTTCATTCTGATAAACAGGTTAGGCTAACTGGAACCTGAGACTCACACCTGCACAGGCTTCAGGATTATGGCAAAGATTTACCCCTCTGGAGTCCCTTCTCTAAGGAAACCCTCTGCAAGAGCCCCCAGTTTTTAGCTGGTTTTCCATAGAACTTTTTTCTCTGTAACTTACAACATGGGGGAATGGAGGGAAAACAACCCACAAGAACAAAAAAAAGCAGGGAAAAATGAAAGGCGGGGTAAGGCGACAAAGCTCCTTGGTTTTTATGGGAAGGAGCTCCTACAGAAAGGAGAAAGATACATAAGGACATAACGTATTGTGAATTCTTTCACTCATTTTTAAAATCATGGCAATTAGAGGAAATCCTGTTGCTTAACTTACTTGCATTTTTTTGGACACCTAAAAGTAGGATAAATCTAAATCCTTGAGTTACTGAAAACATGTCTCTTTCCCTTCGATCGAATGAAAGGAAAGAACAGAGTTTAAAATATATACTGCCTTCTTACCACTGGAGATCTACAAATCTGGAATAGCCAAGTACAATAAAATTGTGCAACTCACAATTCAGTACTGCTGGTTTTGTCTAGAATACCTTCATAAACAACTACGTTTAAGACTCAAATACCTCATTAAAAAATAGAAAAAATACCCTATTTTATGAAAGAGCTCACATGCCCCACTAGAAGACTGAAGATTATGGTTGTCTATGCTAAGCAACATTACTCAGAATGTACTACATTCTTTTGCTTACTAAACACATGAAGATACAGTCTCTTGTCTTTTCCTGGTTCAAACAAAATTTCTGTTTAAAAAATCTTTTCATGGTTTTGATCTTCTCAACAACCTGATTCTGTGTATCTTCTTAAGCCTATTATATAGAGCCAAAATATAACATTAAAAAAGCGAAGACAACAACAGCAAACAAAAAAACCCAAGCCACAAAACCAAAACCAAAATAAATGACTCCTTGGCTTTATTATGAGCTGCTATGCAAAATATGTATCACAAAAGACAAGTGCTGGCATCATAAACCCCTGACATTTAAGCTTACTTTTTACCTGGAAAAAGTACTGTTTCCATTACCTATCTGAGTAAGTGGATAGACTAATTTTTCAGTTCCTGAAAGCTGCTGAAGCATGTCCTTTTTCACACACAAAATCCTCCATATTTACTTCCATGCAAAAAAATTATATCAGCGTGACAGTCAGAAGAGGAGAGCAGTTTACACACCAATGTTAAAGAACTTCACTTGAATTAATCTGCATAACTTCCATAATATTTATAAGTAACCCTACTCCATACATTACTTACTCAATGGAAAAAGTTTTAAAGCACCCAACACAACTGAAGCTTTCAAATGGCTAAAGAAAAACTGTAAAGAATTTTATACCAGTAATACACGTTTTTAAAGTTTATAACCCTTCAAAAGATTTTAAAGCAAAAATCACCATGTCAGAGAATGTTTCTAACATGTAAGCCTTACAGAACACTGGCTAAAATTAAAATCACCAACTTTTATACATCACATTTTGATATTAGTAAAATTACGTTAGTTATCATGTTTAACCAAGCCATATAAATCTTAACCTTCCTTTTTATTATATTAGTTTAGATGGTCATTAGTTTTCTCCTAGCAAAAGGATCCATTGTAATTAGCCTAATAACTTTCTTTCTAAAATATAGAGGATGTATTCTACAGGAAGAATAATGTATTCTAAGGAGGAAAAACAGACAACCTTTTTGTGAATTATTTAATAATGCACTTCACTTTTCTTCCCACCAATTTAAAAGCCCACTTCATAAATGACCACTAGTGATGATATACCATCCTTTACTAAGGACTCAAAGCACAAAGGTTTCAAAGAGCTTGTAAACCTCTTGCCTTCAGCTGTTCCTTCAAAGATGGTACATCTGAAAGACCCGATTTTTTTGTTTCTGAAAGAACTGCTGTACACATAATGACATGAAAAAGCAGGACTAAGTAACTGGATAACCACAAGTGTTCTGCCTCTAACATGATTACATTTCACAATGCAGATTTATGAGATCTGAAATCTCCATTTAAGTTCATGACATTTCATACAGTTTCTTTCTGTCAATTTACAAGGTACAAAATGAAGCTACATTTAGATGCAGACATAAATACAAATTATGGTTAGAAATCTGAAATTCTGCAATATATGCATTTGAATCACAAAAATTAATTTTACAGCCCTCTGCAGTAAATTGCAGCATCATACATAACACAAGATACTGACATTAATGTAATTATCTGAAACAAAAAAAGAAATATGCCACCCTGTTGTATGTTACTTGGCTTGAGAACAGCATCTTAATGTTTATTAAGGTCACATTGTAAATAATTACTTCAATCTCACTGTTTTCATAGTTTTAGACAACTAAGGTTATAAAGGCCCATTACGTTTATAACAGCAACAACTAACTATATGTCAAGCTAAAACTCAAAAAATACATTCTATTTTCTCTTCAATATAAAGAAAAAGATTTTTTGTGGGGAAGTCTGAAAGGTCTACAAAGTTAAATATGGATTGACTGCCCAGAGCAGAATGGGTATTTTAAAACTCAAACACTCAACAAAGTTAAAATTTTTTACTTAAGTCAAATCCAGAAGCATTTTTAAATTGATTTTGATGAATTTATGTGAAACAGGAACAAACAAACCTCACAAAAGGAAGGAGAAGGCCTCCAAAATGACTGTTGTCAAAAACAAGATGTTGTTAGACAGCCTTAGTTAAGGCTGAGCACTATTCACACTATCTCTGTTGCTTACCTCCATGGTTTTTTCTTTTGCTTTATCACCCCACTGCTTCTGGCAGCAGAATTTAGAGAAGCAAGTGAAGGCAACTGAATAGGGGAGAAGGAATTAAAAGTGGAAGTTATTGCTGGAACAATATATTCCTTCTTACATTGTACCCCGAGGGTCATGGTTCTGAACACTATAAGGGTACAATTATTTAACTCAATGCCAAATGAGTCAAAACATTCTCTCAGAGATGCTAAAATAACCTGTTAAAAATGAATTATTAAAAACAGGGCAGAGGCATTGAAATGTAATTTTGGAAAATACAATTATGCAAAGCACTAACATGCCTAATAATAATATATTAATTGAAAATGTCTTTTTATGTAGATGTAATACTTTGCCTAGATAAATTGAGAAAAAAAAAAAAAGTACTTCTGACCAGCATCACTAGTAGGCCTTAAGAGGGCTTGGAACACCCTGACGGCTTCAAAAATCCCCAATATATCAATCACTATGGATGATTCTCCATCTTTACAGTACATTCTACTCATCAGCTTCCTACATGAGCTCTGACTAGCCGTGTCTTGTGGTTTATTTGCCTCGATGCAGCATCTGACCAAGCAGGCACACACACAGTTGATTCAGTATGTAGCCACTTCTCCAGATTTTCAAGGCAGCTGAGGCTGTTAGATGTCTGGAAAAGTGACTGAGAGCTGCAAATATGTATGAAATCGATATTTGCCTTTCAAACAGAATATAAGATTTGACCGAATTACAAGAAACTCTAACCTGCCAACTCAAGTGCTGGTTTCGGGAGCTCTTTCAATGGACTAGTCATGTCCTTAGAACAGCACTCTATCTGGTCTTGGAATAAAACAAACATAGCAAACATTTTCTTTCTTTCCAGAGTCAGATAGTATCCGCTGTCTTTGTCACATGTTAATAGTTCCGACAGAACTCTTCTGGTAACACAGAGATATGGATGTTAATTAAATTCAACTCAAGTGTGAGTGACAAGTAGATGCATTGCAGATGCCCAACACCAACGCTCACTAATTGGTTATAAAAAATGTGCACTATGCCATAATTTACCAGAGCACCAATTCCTAATCACTTCATGCTGCAATGAATTGCAAGTAAACATGAGTAGTTATGCCATTAATTCTAATAAAGTGACAGCCAACACTTACTCCACTATGGCAACCATTTGCACAAAAGCTGGCTTAGAGGGATTTATAATGTCCAGCAGCTTGCTAGAAAGATATTTAGAATACTACTAAGAGTGTTCTTTTACGTAAGAACATTTGTTCACATCTAAGTCAAAGAGTATTCAGGGTGAAAGCGATACCACATTTGTAGGTGGCATCAAGATCCCATTCTGCATTGTTATCAGTGAAAAGCATCCCATCTCTGCCTCTAAGATGAAGATGGTCCAATTGCAGAGCCAGTTTATATTTTCTCATTGGCTGCTCCGCCAATTTATTTTTTTTATAGTGGAGCTCAGCAATTTGAAAATGTCAAAAATTGAAGGTTTAGATCTTACCCAGATTTATGTAACAGAACTAATAAAATTTGCACTCTTCAAATTTGAACAGGCACAACAGTTAGCATGGCAGACTTTTATTGACATGACCATGCCATAAATAAATCTGTTGAGGCTTTGGGTAGCAGAAGACATAGCTATATCTGGTATACAAAAGCTGAAAATTATAAGCAACCTGAATGGGATTGACAAGGTATCATTTTAATTCTGATACATTTACATAGTGAATGTAACGTTGAATTACCAGCACTTAAAACTTTTGAGGATGACATGACTGTCATTAACTCAGAATTCTCAGCTCAAGATTCAGAAAAATACACATAAATATTTGACCTATTCAATGCTAATAATAAATCATATATAATGACAATAATTAAATCTGAAGAAGATTGCTATCAGTACTAGTATAGAGAAACCTGAAATAAAGATGTTAGGTACTACATAAATGATTTCAAGATAAGCTTTCAAAACATACAGGTATGAAATCTGCCTTGCTCTGTTATTCACTGCTACTTCACCCTTGTGTACAAAGGGAAGATTTATTCTCAGAGTAACCTCAAATATTTTGTGCTGATGACTTCATTGCACAATAGCATCACAGCTCCTTTGTTAATTAAATTAAAGCAGAATTATTTACCTATTCTCCCACTTCTATGAACAGAAACCCTAAAAAGTGAACTTTTAGCGTTGTTGTATGGATAACAAGCACTAGCATGAAAAGGCTCTGGGAACAGGCCTTCTCTCAGGCTACAACTTTCAATAAGCTACTATATAACATATGCATTCTTTTGAAGAGGAAAAAGCCTCACATGCCTCTCAGTAGTTCTAATCTAAGAATCCTACATATTAGTTCCAAGAGAGAAGATAGTACACAAAAAAATGTCTAAGATAACTAGAAAAAATGTTATCTTTCTCTTAAAAAACTTATTTTAAAAGTGACGGTTGCAAATGCCATAGCAGGAAGCAAATTTAACAATCCAAATATTTTTCCTCCATTTAAGAACTGTTGGATGTTGCTCACAATAAAGAAGCAACTAGTTATGTCTGTAAAAAATAAAACCTAAAAGCAAATGGGAAATTAGTTGACAGCATTCACCCTAAATCTGGTGTGTGAAGTGGCACATATTAAAATTATTTTAAAAATTAACTTCAGTTACTCCCTCTTCAAAAACAAAACTAACTTCTTCATGGCAATAAAAATAGTAAAAGATAAAACACAGGAGTAACAGTTCCTGATCTCTTGCACCTTAGTCTTATCTGACATTTCTGGAAAACAATGCTTAGGATAATCTACTGTTAAACAATCTTTCTGATTATCTGTAGTGAACAAGGTCTTCCAGCACAATAAAAGCTCTGCTTGAGATAATACAAGTGTCCTAGAAAAACTATTCTGCTCCCAGTAGAGGATAACTACGGAATATTTTCTACATTTCCCACGTAGAAGCAGTTTTACACTATCACCTCAGTCTTTTACTAGCAGTAGGTATTATTTGTATTACAATAGCATGTAGGAGCAATAACCAGAGACTAGAAACATATTGTGATAGAGGCTTTATTGGCTTGGGACAAATAAATAAAGCAAACAGGGGACACAGTGAGACATACAGATGGGCATATATGCAAACAAAAAGACAGTCTTCATTATGGGACAAAAGTATTTTCAGTGCGTTATCAGCTGAGCTACTGTAAAAGTTTCTTTATGCAGCACAGAAAGGGTGCTTGAAGACTTTAAAGGACATATTTATTCATGGACAAAGAGTTTCTCAACAATGGGGACAGCAGGGAAGAAAGCAACAGGGTGCTATTTTGTGAATGTTACATTAGCACGATAGGGTAGGATCTGATTTGTCCAGTTTGTTGATATTGAAGAAAAGTCCTGAACAATCCGCAGGAGTAGTTGTACCTTTACACGCACAGATTCAAAAAGTCTTAAAATTATGCTAATCAGTCCACACATTCAGAAACACTGACAGAGAATTCCCCTTAACCTCCTCCTACCCTTCAATACTACACCACTGTGTCACTTGCCATGTGTTCTATGTTAGGATAGATGTATTATCTTTGAACTGCAAGTACAGCATAGCATCATATATTTCTTTGCCAATCACTGCATACCACTTAGTTATTTCAGAAGTATTTAGTCATGAATGTCCTTTGCACTTCTTGACAGATAAGAAACAAGGGACATTCCCCAATGTGCAAGGAAGATAGTAATGAGTGTGTTGCACTGAGTCTGTATTTAACACAAATGTTAGGTCAACATATAGTACCAGTGCAACAAAATGTGGGTTTTTTTCTGTCTGAACATCTGAAATATTTGCATTATAGTTCTATTATTTTCTTAGTACCTTCCTCTAAAAGGTAGCAAAACTACTGAATAGGCTTACTGCGATTTTAATGCCAAAAACACGTATCAAAGCTGCAACATTCCTGGCTAATAAATATAACAAGTTAGACAAATATGAATCTGAGGGTGAAAGTAGTGTCTATCAGATCATCTGATTCTTTGTGTAATGAGCTGCAAACTTCAATTTCAGCCTGGAATCAATGTGGGACCATTTTGGCAACATGTACTGGAGCTATGTATCATTATTCTCTACTTTCTGGTCCAAGAGGGCTATACCCAACAAATTATTTTTTAGATAACTTGTTAGACCTAGGAGTTTATTAGAAAAATATATGGCTTATGACTCGAATGCCCATAAAGTGGTTTAAGGAGACCTAGGGGACAGTGATTTATGTATCAGAATCAACCTTCTCTTCAGGCTGCCGCAACAGAGCATGGAAATGTAAAAAACAGGATTAAAGATTCAAGTTGTTTGCTTAAAAACCAAAAATGCCTTATCGTTTATCAAAAATGACACTTTAGAAGTTATCTGGATGGTATGACATAAGACTGTACAATCCACTTCCACATTTTGCATAAAGTGGTGTCAGACTTCCTTTTATCAGAGTTGCTGGAGCTCACACCTCCATTTTTACCTGCTGAATCTGTGTATTAGATACAAGTGTTAAAAAGTAATACCTGTGGACTTTGCAACTTAAGTTACGAAGTTTCTTTTTTTAAGGAAAATATATTATTCCCATAATATCCCAGGGAATTGAGATATACAGGGATTAAAAGGAATATTTGTATTACCTAAGTTTGGCGCTTAACCTTACAAGCACAGGTTAGGAAGCGGTTAGGAAGCCTTTCTTTAGGAAAACTTAATCTAACAGAGGGAGAAGCTCACTGAAAGGGTCCTTCAGAGAAGAAATCCAAAGTTAAGTCTTTAAACCACCCCTTTAAAAGCAGTAACCTTTCTCTTTTCTGCCCAAGCACAGTGGCCTCCAGGTGTTTTTCAGAAGTCAGGCAGCGTACATTCCCCTGTGTTCTGTCTGAGTCTGAGAAGTCTCTGACAATTTAAACTGATCTCAGTGATGGCTGCAAGGGTCATGCCCCTTGGCCATCCATTTTCATAGCCTCTTCTGCATCGTCCCTGATGTTTTGTGTGACCCCAGTTTGAGCTAGTTCAGGGAGCTAAACAGATGAAAATTAACTTTAAAAACACTTCCATTAAAAAGCCTAGATCTACATTTTTAATATTACTGAGGCTGTCATTTGTATTACACGCCAGGGGCATTTCACAGATAAGCCATATGATAAGCAATAGAATATAATATATTCTAGTAATAGATTTATTAATTTTTGTAGCAATGGCAGAACAAAAAATAACTCTTAGTAAACCAAAAATACTAATGTTGAACATACAGTATACAAACATGTACGTCTAGAAGCCAAGAATTTGTATAATGAATAGATCTTGCAGAAAATCATACATGTTTAGAAGTAATTTAGTATGCACGTGAAAATAAAAGGTTCTTCCCTTTCCAACTATGTAACCCCTTAAACTCAGACCTCCAAGTGCTACGTGAGCTGATTCTTATAGAACATACTGGAAGTTCTGGGGCTGTGACATTCTAACGGCCATGTCCATAAAGGAACTGGAAGGGGTTTTTTACATTAAAAAAAAACCCAAACATTTATCGCATTTATTTAACACCTATTTATAACCAATAAACTGAGCAAACAACACACTTCCATAAGACAGTACACCAACTACTGCACATCTCCCGTGTACTTAATTTATCTAGGCTACATGTGAGGCCACTTATCAGGAGAGTCCTAGGGAACGAACATTATGGAAGTGTCTGCAACAATCTGTAATAAGATCAACATCAGCACAGGCAGAAACAACTCCAGAAACCCCTGCTTCTTCAGGAACAGGCCTTGATGAAGTTATATTTTTATTCTACATGAGCTGTATGGGCCATTTTTGAAACACATGGAGCTAAGAGTCTTCATTCACTAGAAAATGCTCACTCCACAGACAGAAACAGAAACCAAGTCCCACCAATCACTTGCTTTCCAGATGTAATAACTGTAAGTAGTCTAATCCAATGCCATGCTATAGCTGCAAACAGATCTTCCTTTAGTCCATACAAAGTCTTCCTGTGCTGAATTTAAAAGATTTGAAGTAGATAAAAGATGGAGCCACTAAACGAAAAACAAAATACTGAAAAAACTGATCAGTGAGCAGTACTCAGTCTTAGGTCTGACAAATGAAGACAGCAAACTAGTATATATCAATTTAAACTTAATCATAATGCACAGGCAGAAAGAATTCAGATTAAAGATGCACATGCTACCTTAGTTCTGGCATTTTCTAATCACTCCAGGAATCTTATAAAAATTATTCTAGTTTATAGCTGCAAGAAAACACAATTTTGGAAAGACTGACCAATCATCAATTTGTTCATTTGGGACTATTTCAATACATATTCTGCCTGTACCTTTGAAGAGGAAGTAAGAAAGGTCTTGTTCTGCAATGAACCCTACATGAACAAGACTTTGCTCCATGAGGAATCTAATTGCCTCTAGTCTGCCCATAGATTCATTACAGGAGAAAGGTCCAAGTGAGCCAAATAACCAGGCCATTCAGAATGTGATGTTCAGGTAAAGCCGTATCAAAGTCACTAAATGCATTAAAATCTTCTGTTTGAATCCAGAGTGTGTTTAAGACTTGTATGTATGTGCTGGTAAGAACAATAAAACAACCAAAAAATCCCTCTAAGACATACAAAAGCCCAAGCCCTTCACATGACAGCTTCCTAATAATTCATTTTAAGATTGCTTATTAAAATTTCTATGGTTTGTTTAATCAGCAAACAATCTTTAAAATATTAGCCAATACTGTGTTGTTCAAAACGTATGACGATACACAGAGATGACAGAACCTTCCAGAACAACCTTTCAAGGACTATGAGTCACAGACACAGATTCCCTTCCATTCTTATTATGTGAAAGTCACACAGTGTAACTGCCATAACCTCTCTCTCCAGGTCATTCCTGGGCTAAGCATCTTCTGGTAATGCATGAAAACAGTACTGATAAATGCTTATTACATATGCTCTTCCTTCACCTCTAATAGGACTATCACGCTGCACTCTCAAAAAATCTTGTACCTAAAATATTACTAGAGATATATACACATCTTTCTGAACTTGCTTTGAAAAGACTTGAGAATAAGCCATTTTCAGAAGAATATAAGCATATAAACCAAACCTAGATTGA
Organism: Psittacus erithacus; assembly: GCA_009867235.2. Taxonomy (NCBI): domain Eukaryota; kingdom Metazoa; phylum Chordata; class Aves; order Psittaciformes; family Psittacidae; genus Psittacus; species Psittacus erithacus. Next base: position 85,745 of record WYDI02017735.1, on the reverse strand, counting down.
CCTCAGTACAGAGTCAGAAATCACATGCTATGGCCACAGAAACAGCCAACTCTCTCCACCCCATTTCTATTTAGACAAAGCTTTCATCTACTCCTCCAGATCAATTTTTCAATTATTATGATTATATACACAAAGAATTCACCTGTTTAAAAACTAGCACATACTTAAAACATTCATCTAAAGAAAGGGGACACAAGAGGTAAACCCAATATAAATTAATAAGTTTCCAATAACCAGTAACAGAATCTTTTTGGAATTAGAAATGCATCATTTTACACTTAATTCAGAACACTCTTCACTCTCCATTAAGCATTGCCCTCACATTTAACCATTTCTGTTCTTCCAACAACTACACACTCAAGGCAAGTTGCTTATCATCTCTGCATCTGATGAAGTTTGAAATTTGCTTGAAAACACTTCCTATACATAGCATATTTAGAAATTACACCAGATTAAATAATTGAATTAAAAAAGTTGAGGCCCAGAAACATTTTCTTCTATCTACCATGTCATGGCTTCTGTCAAAGTATAATAGGTATCAGTATCACCTTAAATGCACATTCAGGTACACGCAGAATTCTGATTTACAGATTTGATCAAGGAGCATAAAAAAGATTACACTTCCATTGTTGTAAAACTAAGAAAAATCAGACAGGCTTCTCTTTCTTAATATTTAAAGATACCCATCTCCTGCAAGAAAAGCTTAAAGCTTTGCACTGCTTTCATCTATTCTGAAATCATTCTGAACAGCCATCAATCCCAGGGAGTATATTTTTTAAGTATTCTTCCACTCTTCAACAAAAGGAAGACATTGGGAAGGCACTTAAAGCCATTAAGATGCATGTAGAGTAGCCTCTAGCAACTTCCAACCTATTTAAATGAGCAGAATTTTTCTATTTCCATACAAATATTCTAGTATTTTAGTAAACACTTGGTACCTCAGCAGGCATCAGTGTTTGTTAATCTCATACATAACTAATAAATTCCAATCCTACAACGACCTCCATGGACTCAACAGGACTATGCCCAGGCACGCTAGATCCCTGAGCTAGACGTCACTGCAGGAAAATGTTCTAAGTACAGCAGTCAGTTACTGTGTGGAAATGATTCACTTCTACCATGACCTTGCAAATTCTAATTTGATAATTATAGTGATTATCAATTAGCATCTCATCACTATTTGATGACACACAATGACTGGAGGCTAACTAGCACCTAATACTCAAACTTAACAAAACTGCCAAGAAAAGAGGCGCCATGGCAGAGTCTGGCAGGCATAAAGAAGGAGATGAGTAAACAAAGAAATGTGCAACAGTTTTCAGGCTCTTACAGGTTAATTTTTCTGACAAGCTTCCATTCACAGACAGGGCAGTGTAATGGTGAGATACAGACAGTCTGAACAGGCATCTCTGGAGGTCAGCAGCCATTACAGAAGCAGGAGAACCACTCCTGGCTGCGCTCATGGGGACAGGCCACAACCTTTGTCATCTGTATATTTTTAACACCCAGAAAATCATTCACACAATGAGGTCTGCACTGACAATACTAAGATTTGAAGAGAATGCTTTAATACTCAGCACAATAAACCTCTGTATGCTCTGAAATAATTAAATTCACATTGAAAAGGAAAAAGAAATCAAATAAATCATTATATGTAATTATATAACACAATTACTAGAAGACAGAGAAACTGGAGAGCTAAGTAGAAAATGAATTTACAAGTGGTTTTATCTACAATTTGCCTCAGATCTGTTTTTACTAGGATGATCTTTCAAGTATTGGAGAATACTCAACCAACCTGTTGCAGTCGAAAACCTTTTTTTCTATTCACCTAACAGTATGAACACTTAATCTCAACAACTTTAATCTGTTTCCTATGAACTAAGAGCCTGTATTTCAGTATGCCTGAAACATTTCTTATTTCTTTAATGATGAATTAGTTATTACAGAAACATTAGATGGTTATAGCATAGGGTTATGATTCATTCAAAACAGCCATGGCCCATATATTTAGAATGTTCATTTTTTTATCAGATAAAAAGATTGGAGTCATGTGATTCTCTCATGCATATGACCACATCACTCCATTAAAAACTTTCTGTGGCTGCAGCAAAGCTTCCATTTTGGTGAAGGACTTGCATGAAAACTGTCATTTTCTCTCTAAAGTAAATTTCTGTATAAAAATGAATGTATTAGGATCCATTAGAATTCAGAATGCAGAAAGAACAGTAAGTCATGAATGAATACAAATTTTGTGAAAACCCAGTAGAAGCTCTCTGCATTAAGACCTCCACACTGGTTTACGTATCAAAGAATTTTTAGAGGACTAACTGCAATTTATGCTTTTTGCATTATATAAAAAAGGTATTTTGTTTCTGCATTATATAATTGCTGGCTGTCCTCTAAACTCCATGTCTTTATCTGCACCAAAGTTTCTCAGAAATAGTATTTCTTACTCTCTTCTGCTTCCCCTCTCCCTCTTAAATACTGATGCCTAAAACTAACTTGGTATAAGGACTTCAGGATACTTTGTAAACACTACATAACCCCTCCAGATATGCATTCCCTAAAACTGATACTACTACAAATACTTAGTAATCCAAAATATGCTACTGAAACATTTATCTATACTATGTGCTAAAGTTTCAACTCACTTTTTAATCCATTAATACAGCTGGTTTCCTACTATATCGCAGCAAACTGGTTTACATGGCATCTAAATTGATCCCTGAATCACTGGCACCTTAAACTGCCTTACATGAAAATTTTTTGCATTTTTAACATAAACAGCAAGAATCATGAGCGTTTGTGTTCCAAAAGGAAGCATGTCATCATCTATCAATAACAAGTACCAAAAAGAAAGAAGGTAAATTTTAATTTGCAGAGATAATAATTTCAGGTATGTCTTGTTTCAGAATAATAATGCCCTGTTAGGGCTTGCAGGCCTCAGCATAAGTAGTTTGGGAGTAGCAATGACAGCATAAACAAAGCACTGAGAAAGGTTTATGAGGGTGGGGTCCATTATTAAACACTAGATTAAAACTCTTCTGTATCCTGCGGCTCCAAACTTTCCGAGGATGCAGTAGTAAACCCTGAGCAAGCAATCTACAGCAGACTTGGCTTAAAACCCCTCTTCCTCAACACACAAGCCCATCCAGCTATTAAAACTGAATGCACCGTTGTTCCCCCTGAAATATTTGAAAACAAAGAACTAAAACACAAAGACCATTCCCCTTCATAAAGTATTAACTTCCGCTTCTAATAACTAACGCCTCGTCCCACAAGATACAGTTCTGCATTGTCCAACACACACCACTTCAGTCAGACAATGCACACAGCAATAAAACTCAAACCAGCAAAGAAAGTGAAAGCTGCATTTGTTCAGCATGTTATTTGGCGCAGCCAACTGTAATGCTTCTGCCTGCCATTTATTGTTTACTCTGTCAAAGGATTATTAAGAATTAAGCTACATTTGGCAATTTTTTGAGAAGGGAATTTACATGCAAAGTGACTGACACTTGATATTTAAAGTCTATTGGTCGACTCTGACCCTTCCTTTACAAGTGACTCATTTGACTGCAAGGATCTCTGATGTGGAAAGGCTCAGATACGAATCAATTGCAGTTTTTGTTTCGGGTAAATGTTACTTGGCAATCCAAAAGAAACGAACAATGCTGGAACCAAGGTTCACATAGAATAGTATTCATATGTTTAAAGAATTCCTTTTACTTGCCTGATTTACTTCTAGTTGGCGGATTTATGACTCCCCTTCCCCTAATAACTTATCTCAGTGCACAGTGTTTTTAAACACACACACACACCAGCAGTTAACTCTTTTGCTGCCTGAAAGAACAGAAATGTACGGACATATTTAAGCAAAAAAGCAGGTTTGGTTCTGGTAGGGCTTCTGAGTCTCAGTGAAAGGTTGGAATAGGGGAAGGATAGGACAAGAAAGGGAGAGAAACACATAGGTACAGCTTACAAATCCCTCTTCCATAAAGAAATGATAGTGTGTAAGAAACGACCACTGCTGGACTAAATCAGCTCAGTGCAAATTCTGCAGTTTACCTCTGACAAGGATAAAGTAAAAGGGTTTCTCTGCACCAGAACGAGATTCCCTTCTTCTGAGAAGGCAGATGCGGCATTTCTATAAACAAAAACGTCTCTAGCCCTACCTTGTGCCAAGGCTTGCAACATGTGGAGCTGAAGCAACAGAAACGCCCACCATCCCCGACAGAAGATGAAACAGAAGTTTAACTTTATCATCATTCCGCCTCGCCTGCTATTCCTCCGGGCAGTAATTTCGCGATCCACGGTTCTTGCCTCACTGCTCCCCATCCGATCCGACCGCCTGCCACTCCTGACAGCACTTTGGTCACTGCTCATTCCGTACCTCGAAGCCGTGCTCTCCGCGGTGGGGTGGGTACATTCCCCCCTGTCTTTGCCCCACAGCCTGGGGGGAGCAGATCCCCCCACTTCACAGAAGCGGCGGACTCTTCGATTTGTGCTCACTTCGCATGCAGCCCGAAAGCAGCACTCCCCGTGCCTCCCGGTATGATAATCGCCACCTAAGTCAATGTTTCTGGTGGAGGTATTGATTGCACCAAAACAACCAGTCAGAAATGTGAAACACATGTTTCTCCGCGCTGTCACATCCAATGCCTTCCACAGAAAGCGAGTAAGTTTATGGACGTCAGTATTTCAATAAATCCAGATCCTTCAGCACATCGCTAACAGAAACAGAGAGAGATTGCTCCATCTCAGCCACGAGCAGACAATCGAAAGAGTACCTTTCATACCGCAACGACGGTGGAAACTGCTCCCCCCGTGATTCTTATGAAGCGTGGTGAGTTTTCCAGCATGTGTCCCATTCTCCTGTGAAAACCTTCCCGGTAGAAGTGTTAAAATTCTCGTGGCAGCCAAAAAAAAAGCGTTGAGGGGGAAAAAAAAAAACCCACCGACTAATTGAAAAAGTATTTTGTTATTCCTTGCACTAAGGATTTATTTCAGACAATTTCAAGATTAGCCATGCAGACAGGGTAGTCTCCAGATATCCCAGCAAAGCTCCGCATCGTTGATATTAATCCGATTTTCCTTTGGATACAAATCTCTATCGTCAATAGGAGGGTCTGAAGGGTCCTCGGGCAGGTAAACCGAGCAGCTCCGGCTGTGATTCCGGCTCGCTGTGCAGTCAGTCCGCCACAGGCCAGCAGCGATGTCACTTGAACTCTCACGTTCAGCCGGAGGTAGGAAAACCTCAGTCGGTCGTATCTCCCTCCTCCCCCTCGAACGCTGGTGCTGATGTCTCTCTTGCAGGCACACCACGATAAAAAATCACCTCTAACATGTAAAGCGCTTTTTTTCTGGCCGGCTGCGGAGGCAGCAACGAAACAAACGCTCAGCTGGAGAGTGACCGGGGCGGGGGGGAGGGATAATCTCCCTAAACAAACAGCAACAAGGTGAAATCCTTCCAGCTTTGCTTAGATGGACTCCTGCTCTCCTTGTTTATGCAGCCTAGGGATCCCGGTTCTTCCTCTCAGCGTCTCTCCCTCACAGAAGCTGTAAACAGAAGAGGGGAAAGCGCTATCACAACAGCGGCGGCAATAAAACCCTACCGGAAAAAAAAATATATATATAAATAAATGAAAAAGGCGCTGGAGGTTTTACATTTAAACAATACATCGGGTATTGTTCCAATCCCGCCTTCTGAAAAGGGAAAAGTTTCGTGGGAGATTCCCCCCCCCCCCCTTATTGTTTAACAAAACTTTCTTTTCCAGGTAGGACAATACTCAGTTTGGTATGTTCTAAATTCTTACGTTCCCATGTTGAGTGTCATATTACGGAGTGGTTACTGACATCACCTTTTTGAATAAGGCTTGGATAATTCTGCTATTCGTAGCATTATTACTGTTCATTTTTCCTGATTTTCACTATCCATTAGGGTGAAAAATAGATTTAAATTTTTCTTCTTCACTCAACTTCAGGAAAACAAAACTGTCTCTAGTTCTTTGATGTAGTCTTGTATTCCTCTGTTCCATATTTTCTTGATCTTGAGCTATCCTTTGAGTGCAGCACAGACTGCTAAACAAGCCTGCAACACGAGTTCTTGTTGGTTTTCAGAAAGATAGCCTGTGTTTTAACAGAGACTGTAAAACATAGGAGAGACATCCTACCTTGTTACTGGTTTTTAGGTCTTTTGTCTTCAGCACCTCTTTGACCTGGCGGCACCTTGGAAGTCAAGGTGTTGGTGTAGGATTGCTCTGACTGAGGCAGTAAGGTGTTTGTGTTATTTTGCTGTCATTCTTGTAAGTGAATAGGCTGAACAATATGGTGGAGATTAAAACGCTGCTGTTGGTTAGTGCTGCTGAAAAAGGCAACAGAGGCACAAGTATGCTAAGCAAAGGCAGGTTGTGCTTGGTGCTCTCCAGTTTGAAGTGGGCAGCTTGTCATGAAAAGCGTGTTCCCAGGTATTCCCAGCAGCAATACTCTGGTAGATCACTGAAGACATATCAAAGATAAGCCAGTCTGATGGGTGAGAAATTCAGTGTGATCGGTTACATGCTTCTCAAGTACATGTGGCTTCTGACAGTGGCAGAAGTTTTCTGTTGTCTTCTACTCAATGTTTTTTTTTCTCGACCTGTTTCTTTGGAGGCCACCGTGGCCTGCGCTGAGGTGGAGAAATCGTGCCTCGCCCCTGATAGGTGGAGATGTGGTCAGTTGTTTGTTGGAACCCGAGGGTGTGTGTATGTGTATGTGTGTTCTATTTGCATTTCTTAGGTGGTGGTTGATTAGACGGCTGTGGTTTTTGTGGGTTCAGAATGTTCTTAAATGTGTAAGCATCCAAACTGGCCTTAATGACACTCGGCTTTAGCAAGCTATGAATAAAAATTGTTGAGTTGACTTTTCCAGTTCCTGAGGGGAGAATTGAGATAGCTTGAGTTAATAGAAAGTAATTATTGTCACCTGTCAGAAAGGTGAAGTATTTATGTTGTGGTATTAACTTTTCAGTCATCATGTCTTTCCTCAGTCTCAGAGGATGATTAGGGGTAGCTGGCATCTGGAAGGTGTTAGTGAAAGGCTGAGATTAAAGAAGCGACGGGATATGACTTGTAATAATTGCCATAAACTACGGTAACATCAGGTGGCTGATTAAATGCATTGTGTAACTGTTGTGATATGACGTGCTGTACTTAGTTGGAAGTGCAATTCAGACATGGTTCCTTTAGTTTTGTTTCCCTTGGAGCTGTCCCAGTGCTGTGCTTTGTTTGTATTTGAAAACTCACTGACCTGGAACTATGTATAATTGGGTTTTTTCCCTCTTTCAAGTACAGTGTATGTAGTAGACCATATTATTACCAAATCTTGATTTTATTTTTTTTCTTTTCTGTCCGATCTGGCTTGCTTTTACAACTGTCGATGCGTTCAGTTTTCACAGGAGATTGCAGGTTATCTTGCACTTTAATATTTGCTTGCACACACCTTAACAAACTCTTTCTTGTTTTTGCCAGAGATGGTGCACTAAGTGATTTCCACAAGAGGCTTCTGCACCCCTCTAAAGCAAGAATACACGAAAGAACCTTGTGTGAGGGCGCAGCAGTGCACTCCGGGCTGGAAGGCTAACTCCCAAGTGAATGTATTGAAGATTTCTAGACTTGGTGGGACAAGTATCTCTACCATCAATTTATGAATACTGCTAGCTATGGCTGTGGAACTCTGGTTGCTGCTGCTACTGTTTTGTGGAAGTACTATTTCAGAGGTACAGCCTATATACAAACCACCTCCTGGGACTTTGGATTTTGGATTTGTACCAGCCAAGACATATGATACAGGTGCATACCATGAACCTGGGCCAATAGGAATTTTGTTTAAAATAGTACATGCATATCTGTACTTAGTGCAACCAAATTCTTTTCCGCAAGGTAAGCAGATAAACTACTATTTATTATTTTTTTTAATAAATTGATGCACTCGTTGTGTTGTAGATACCAGGGCCATAATCTGGAAGTAAATTATATGAAGGGCTTTCTTAGTAGCACATGTTATGGCCTGGAAATGTGTACAGTTCCATATAAAGTAACATTTTTCTGCTAAGCATAGTGCGGGGGAAGTTGTTTAATGAAATTTCATCAGCATTTGATTTTCATAGATCTTTGCTTACATCTCTCAAAGCTGTCACTGATGTATTTGAGGCTATTTTTTTTCCTTTAGCTGACAATTTTTTTATGTTTGCTCAGAAGCATGAGAGAGGAGTAAAGCATAAACTGCTTTGTGTTTAATATTAAATCCATAAGAGACAGCTCTTAGATTTGTATATTATGATAAACAGTCAGGAGGTTATAATATGGTGCAATTTAGGTTAGGAAATGGAAACTTAGCAACTTGAAATAAATTTCATTTGTTTCCATATCTGTGCATCCACAGTGAGGTTTTGTATAAGGGCAGTTCCTTTACACAGCTGTAACTTCTTATTCCTTTGTAAGTGGTCAAGGCTTGAAACTACATCTGTTTTATTGAGACTTTCTTTTTTCCACTCCTTCTCTCCTAAGTTGTCCCTTATTCAAAGGAAAAGATATAGAAATGTGTGCTTATTGAGGTTGCATTGATTAAAGAGTGTTTTTGGGAACTCTCTGTGGATGTGAAAGTTAAGATGTTATGAACTTAGCTTTCCAACCTGCTTTTTGTTTCATTTAGCTCTTAAAAGAAAATTCTAATGTGTTTGTAAAATACTGCCATTTAAAATTATATTAAGGTGAAACTTTGATAAAATCTGAAAAGGGCTTTGGTTTGTTACTGTTTCCTTTTGTTCAGCCATAAGTGTAGCCAATAGTTGTTTATATTATTTTGTTGTGTGTCCTTCAATTTGTATATTAAACCCTTGAGTAATTTAAAGTCTTAAATCCTTTGGTCATGTACCAGTATGATATCTGTGAATTATTATTTGCTTGTATTTTTTGACATTTCTTCAATAGTTGTAGAGAAAGGAGCTCAAATGAACTTGAATGAATGAATTCTATTCAGACAAGTGACCCGTGTCCCAGGTGTTGAGGAGAGCAAAATCCTGGCCTGTTCCCTGCAGGATGACAGAAGGTGTAATGAGGGCAATTGCATGAAGCTGACAGTAATGTCACCTTTTGAAGGAACTGTTTCCAGACACCTCTGCTTTTGTGGCCTTTTTCCTTCCATTAAATATATCAACAAACATACATACATCTAGATGAACATACTGCATAAGTATGTAGATGAAGATGATTTGCTTCTCTGTGAGACCTGATGTGTTAGGATTGTCATCTGCATTCAGCTCTTAGGAACAGGCCTTCATTTTGCCTGAAGCCCTGCTGGAATATTTTATTATTTTAGGGCTGTGGAAACTTGATTTCAGTGAGATATTTGGTGTGTCTTTATATTAACAGGAATTTGGTCTGTAACCTTGTATGTCAAATTTAATATTGTCTCCTAAGCATGTAAATAATTACTGAGTATTGAGTTTATCATCATGATTATAGTACTGTGAGACCTCCTGTAGTAAGTTCTGCATCGAGTAGGTACTGTGAAATCCAGCCTTGAAGAGGGAAGGATGCATCCAGAAGTGTTCAAAGTTTGTTCTTTGCTTGTTAGCATTTCTTATCTCTCCTTCCTTCCTGGCAGATACTTTTTGCCAAATCAGTTATTTTTTAGAAGTTTGGCTTTCATTATTTGCATTGAGTGAAGTCCTTTTCCCATGACCCTGCTTTCCTCACTGCAAAATACGGATCTGATGGATTGTGTTGGTTTGAGTCATACCATTTAATTGGTTAATCCCCATAATCTCTTTTGCCATATGCTGTTCTATTTTCACATTAAGTGTATTAATGATGTAGCTACATATTGAAAATGATTTTTTTTTTTTTCCTTTTTTTTTTTTTTTATACTGCTAACTTGTCGTAGAGTTTATTCTGCTTCAGGGTTGAAAACAAGTGTAATGACAAATGTGTACAGATAGCAAACCTTTTGATGTTTCTAGCTCAAAACTTTGTCATTATGATTGAGCTGCTGCTTCAGAAGAGTTAGCTCCAGGTCGATGCCCCAGTGTATTGCATATAACCGTAACAGAGAAGTGTGATTTGTGTGCAGGACTTCCCATCAGTCACTTAGACCTGTAATCTTAATAGTCTTATATTTTCTTTCATAATATTTGGAAGTACTGGATGTTTGGTTTCCCAATCTACTGCTAGTAATCTTAGCTGGGAGGAAAAAGGTGTCAGGGTTGTCTAACTGCATGTTGATATTCCTGCCTTTCCAAATCATCCTTATGCTTACAGTAGCACTCTGATGGAGCAGAATATATACAGTATAACGTTCATACCCCTTCAGTCTCATATATGCCTTTTAGGAAGAAAGCTAGTATGAGCTTTATACTGTTAGGATAAATCAGAATATGAAGTATGTCAGAGTCTTTGGGAAACAATTATTTTTAAAGTATTTGCATGCTGCTAAGCCTCAATGTTTATTTAAAAATTCTTATATGCTACTTTAAAGTTGAAAGGGAGCATTTAATTTAAGAAAAAAAATTCAGATATTTTTCAAGGCTTGTTTTGAGTTAAATATGACTAAAAATTTTGCATGCCATCCAGTTTGTGGACATACAACTTAATCTAAGTTTAGATTTAATAGGTAAGATATTAATGAGATTAAATAAGGTGTTCATGTAAAGCTCAGTAACAGAACCACAGCAAGGAAGTTTTTTGACATTGCTGAATCTTTAGGACCAACACTGTGCTCTTTTGGATATGGCAAGAAACTAGTTTAAAAAAGCGTGCTAGGATATCTGATTACAGTGCTTCAGTGAACATAAATATATTCTTGTTTCAACTGCACCAGTCAAATACTTTTGCCCTCACTAGATTATTTACTGTAATGTAAATGGGAGTGAATTTACTCCCAAGTGTGAATCGGTATGCAAGGAAGCAGCCTCCACTTAGAGTTAATGATACACTGGAGTGGAAAAGACTGTGTTTGGTCACTAGTTTGCTACCTGAGGCTCAGTAGGTCACTTTAATCTTACTGTGCCTTGGTTTCTGCATCTGTAAAATGGAAGTGATGGTTCTACTACTCCTTTTGTTGAGGACTGTGTAGTATAGAGCATCGTTATTCTTTCCTGTTAATAGCACCACTTACAATAAATAGATGGTAATAAGAAAATTATTAGTTGCTTCCATCTGTCAGCTAAGAGGACATCTAGCAAAGCAAATTGTCAGTTTTTCACCTAGAATGTGTCATAAACTGAAGCATTCATTTATTAATAAAGTGAAGTCAGTTCATGGCTGTGACATGGTGCATGTCACCTCTTGCGTCGGAGACCTTCAGATGTGAACGTGGTGCAGACAGGGCATGGTCAGTATGATCCCCTGCCTGCTATGAATATCTTATCATGGTTTTGTCTTTGTTCCCGTGGAAACCAGTTGTTAGTTCCAGTAAGAGAGTGTTAATCTGAGATTCCACTTGCCAGCAGGATGTGCATGACAAATCTTCAGCTTCACAGCTCATGCCTTGTAACGAGAATATGAAGAGTTTACAAAGCAAACAAGCTGGGGGGTTAAAGTTCCTGCTCCTGTTTTTAGGTGAAGTAAGACAAAGACTACAGGCCTGTTTACCTTACACGGCTGTAGCTGAACATACTGCAGAGCAACTGTGCCACTTAGTTTGAGTTATAACTGCTTTGTTCCAGCTTCTGGTTTTTATTCTGGATAAACCTGTTTCCTCTGTAGTGGGAATAAAACTTTAACGTAAAAATCAACTGTTGAATGCAGGTGCTTCCTGGGCAAAATATAAGATGAAGAGTTAAATATACTGTTGGCCTGTGGGGAACAAGAACAGGCTGTTTTTTAGACCTGGACTATACTCCTCAATTCATTCTGTTTGTGGAGCCTCACTTGTTGGAGAGTTTGAGCATAAGACTGAGGATCAGAACTTGACTATTTTAATGCAAAGTTCCATCTCTGACCCTTTTGGTTGTCCTTTCTCCTCACCTGTCCAGCCTTTAAAATAGCTGCTAATTGTGGAGTTCAGCAAGTTTATCCTGTATTCACTATCTCTGTCATTTATACCTCAAGTGCATTCAGCAATTAAAACATTTTTGCAGTAAAATATAATCACTTTATGTGAGAATAAACTGTATCTGTAGCTGGTGTAGCTGTAATAGAAAATGCATATGTAAAGCCCTGTTGAAGGTAGGTTTGATGAGCTCCTAGAATATTGATTTTTAATATATTAGCTGTGTTGGATGTGAGGTTCTAAAGCAAATAATCAAAATGCTTTATCACCCCCTCAGTTAGAAACTCCCAATTTTTTTAGTGTAAAACTGATTTTTTTGCCTTTTGTAACTGTTTAGTTCTTGACTGCCTGATTTGTACTTCAGTTTTGCTTCCTGTTAATAATACATCTTCCACAGCTCCCCTACATAAAAAAGTGCATGTGTCTGGATGTTGCAGCACTGGAGCTAAACTTAGCAACGCATAGTTGGTAATGCCATTTGTTTTTAAACTTGAGACTTTCCCAGGAACTTTGGGCATAACCACACTAGCATGTGGTGAAAGGACTGTGCTCTGGCTCTGACTTGAGCTCTTTTGCTGCAGTCCAGCCCCCAAAACAATTACGACCTTTTGTAAAAACATAAATTACAATGATCTTTCTCCAATTGTGTGTAGTTTGGGCATAAAACAGCACTGATATGATAGACTGTTTGTGTTTGACAGCTGCCCTCTGTGCATAGGCATTGGTTTTTTTAAAGCTTCCATCCTGGAGCTGGATTGGTAGCCGAGATGTAGGAGCTGGTGCAGGAACTGAGAAGGGAAGAGGAGCAAGACCTGCTTGCCCTTCAGTAAGTTAGCTGTTAGACTGGCTAAGCTGTATTGGGAAATGACAATTTTGGTGAGCTATAGAGTCAGTGCCTTTACCACATAGAATAGTTAGGGTTGGAAAGGACCTTAAGATCATATAGTTCCAACCCCCCTGCCATGGGCAGGGACACCTCACACTAGACCATGTTTCCCAAGGCTCTGTCCCGCCTGGCCTTGAACACTGCCAGGGATGGAGCATTACCACTTCTTTGCGCAGCCTCCTCCAGTGCCTCATCACCCTCACAGTGAAGAACTTCTTCCTTGTATCTAACCTGCACTTCCCCTGGTTAAGTTTGTACCCATTCCCCCTTGTCCTATTGCTGAAATCCCTGATGAAAAGTCCCTCTATAACTGTTTTCCCCTTTTTTTTTCTAGTGGTACAGCTAGAGCTGTGGCATAAATGTACAGTAGTAGCTAAAGTGTGTACAATAAAAATACAGGTTTCAGTGACAAGAGTTGTATGTAGCAAGTAGTGGTGGTGTCATTTGGGTAAAACTGGAATAAGAAGGGGAACTTAAAGTGCTCCTTTATTTGGTAATATGGTGTACACGTTGAAAGAAATTTCTTGTATCTAATGTTGGAAATGCTGGGGAAGATGGAGCAGCACAAAGATATAAGATAAATTAGCCTCTTTTCTCTGCCCACTCATATACAGTTAAGGAAATAGTGTTTATAAAAAATCATTGCTGGTTTCATGCTGGGAAGTTAAGAGATGCTCTACTTGATGGCATACCCATGTAAACAAGGAACATGCTGAGAATGTTTCTAAAGCAGTTTAAGGTCTGATTTTTTTGTTTTCTTAGGTGTCAGAAGAGTAATGCTTTTTTCCCTTAACTACTGCAAACTGCGCACTGACAAGATTTTTTTTGTGGACAGGGAAGAGACAAGAGGCTTTGGGGAGGAGAGGTTTATACACATTATCTACTAGAGAGTGCTGGAAAACTACAGTTGAAGTCATTAACACTTCTTGATGTCTTCCTGCCCACTCTTTTGGATTATGTAAACAAGGAATCTCTTTTGCAGACATGTATGATGTGGAAAATATGCAAGTAATCTTTTAATCAGTGTAGTATAGCTGGTCATTTGAAAGTCTTGCACTGTATGCACATCTGGAATCCTTTCTCTACAGTATCCACAGTGCTTGCCCTAATCTGGTTTAATACTGCCTGCCAGCTGTGCCTACGAGAAAAAACATGCCTTGACAGCAATTGGAAAATGACAGTCCAGCTTTGCAATTTCTACACTATTAGTTCAGAAGGGAGAAACTAATGAAAATCAACCTCAAGCAGAGTTTGAGGGGGTTGGGTTACTTTCTGTCAGGAGGGTGTTCAGAAGTGGCATTACCACAGATGGCTGTGGTAATAGGCTAGCGGGTGCCTCAAGCAGTAGTGCCTTTTGGGGGCTAGCTTGTAATAGTGAATAAAATGGGCCTACAGTTGTGTGGTACTGAGACTCAGCTCATGTTTGTCAAACCTTACCTGCCTTCCACCCCATTCCAGTCCTTTCAGTCTGTTTGGAACATTTCCTGACAAGCAGCTTGAGCATTTTCTGGGTGAGGTGCTGAGGAAACCTGCTAATAGTTACAGCATGGCAGTGCCAGGCCAGTGCTTGAAACTGTCCCAACCCTCTTCTGTTTGTCTAGAGACATTGCTGGGAGACACAAGGTATAACCAAAGAGCTGATAGCAGCATTCCCTGCCTCATTGTGTAGGGGACGAGTTCTGAGCACAGCTAAATCCAGGGGTGCTGTCTACAAGGAAGGGAAGGGAGAGAGGTTCGTGATGGTATTTTGACAGAAGGTGGCCTTGTTGTTTGTTTATCATTCTAGATAAAGAAGCTTTGTTGATAGGGTTTGTATATTTAAAGAAAAAAGCAAGGGCACCATGTCCCAAAAATCCATGTGTCTAGATAGTTGGTACTACTGTGTGGTGTGTGTATTGGGGGTAGGAGTGGTAATGTTGTATATGTTGAATGTGGTGTGGTGTCTGCGTGCTAGCAATTACAGCAAAACGCTGAATTAAGTTGTATGTGCATTCATTTTTCTTTTCTAAAATATTGCCCATTTAGTATCTCGTAGCAAAGAGATAAGCACCTTGGGCATCAACCCTTGGTCAAAGCCTGAGTTTTATCTTTTGGATGCCAGTGAGTCAGTTCATAACCATGTGAAGAAGGCAGTTCTTTGTGTCCGTTAGCAGGAAATCTAAACCATTGAAAGCATGAAAGCTTATTTGAGACTTCAGAACATACCTGCAGCTTCTTATATGATGAGAAGTGGGATTTAAATAGGTTTTGGGTCAGCCACACTCTCTGGTAACTTATATTGTGTGTGAACCTCTTTGAAAATTATCTATGACGGCAAACATCTTATGGGTTTTCAGGCCACTCTCTGAGGCTCCATGGTTTTCCTAGCTTAACAATGGCACCTGCTCTGCTATCTGTCCTCCCCCTCCATTTAATTTTTACAAGCTTATCTATCTGCATAGTGTTGAACCTCATTCTCTTTTTCAGCTTTTGTAGTTCATGGAATTGATGGGGATGTCTCTGAACTTACTGGAATAATGTTTTCACAGGCCTCTAAGGGTCCTCTCAGTTACTTCATTGTCTTGGCTGTTATGAAGCATTTGGAGTATTTTGCGAGATACTGCCTGTTATTGGAAAAGCAGTCATTTGACTTTTCTCTTTATTATAGATCATCATAATCAGATAACATTAGCCTAGCCTTCTCATTTTTTGTCTAGTCGCTTTGTTGTTGTTTACAGAACAACAAACTCCTGTGTCTCATACAATGATGGCTTTTTCTTGAATGATATCAGCCGAAGTAATAAGAATTTGATAGATCTTTACAACAAATCTTCTTCCCACTGTCCTCATATTCAGTGTTTAATTACAGTGAAGATTGAGAATTAGAATTTTTCCTCTCCCTTTTTCTCACTGTTTCATTTTGCTTCTCAAGATGCTTTGCATAGCTTTTAGATCTCAGCAGAAGTTATGCTTTTGTTTCCTAAGTGAATATGCACTATTCAAAAGTTGCTAGAGAAAAATGAATGTGTAAATATTAATTTTAGTGGGTTTTGTCATCCTTTTGACAGTATTAAATCTTTCCATATTGGTATTAAAGCTTTTGAATATACTTCTTCCTTTTCCACAAGCAAGTTACCTTGTTAGAAGGGAAACCAGCTGCCATAAGTGTCAGCTATTGTAGTTTGAGCTGACTAATCTATCAGTATATAATCTTAGTGTAAGCCTACCAGTTACAAAAAAAAAAAACAACCCCACCAACAGTTTTGACGCTTTTTCTTTGTTTTTTACAATATGTAGATATATATATATTTTCTCATCTAGGAACAGTTCTAAGATTAAACTGTGATCTGTATTGTGTCAAGATCTTTCTTGTCTCTGAAAATATACCAAATGAGTTTATTTTTGTGAACTTTTAACAGTGATTACAGTTGTGAATGTGGATATCTTACTAAGTATTGCTTTGGCTGTTTAACTCAGCTGAAAGATGCCTGGGTGTACCTATATAGAACAAACACTAACTTGATGCCTAATTAACTTCAAAGTAGCAACCTTTACTGTTGCTTTGATTTTTGAGTGAAGTAGTGATCTCTGTAATACTTTAAACTTGTATGCATGCCACAGATACTGAATATATGTGGAAAATTGTGGCTCTTGCAGAAATGGGGAAACGAAGAGAAGGAATTCTAAGGAGTCTCAGTGAAGCTGCCAGAACACCAGTCACTGAGGTAATTAAAAGCTGGTAGCAGTAGGGCTTCAGTGTGTCATTCCCAATTATCTCTGTTTGTATTTCAAATAATTCAGGTTGCGCAATGTAAGAGGATTTTCTATGCCTTCCTGAGTTTACAGCAACTTCTGAGGAGAGAAAGGGGTAGGAAAAATGTTGTTCATACAGTCTAGATATTTACTACTTTGATCAAAGTTACAAGTCCAGTATGTCTACACTGTCCACACTATCAAGAAGTTGCTCAGTCTCTGCAGTGTTCTAAAACTGCACCAAGTTAAAGCTTTACCTGTAATCTGTTGTAAATCCTTACCAGAAGGTGGCCTAGGGAGAGCTTCAGGTAGCTACTGCAGATGTAGTAAGTGGCAAAAAATAGCTGCCGTGGGGCAGTGTGCTACAGAAGTTTTGTTGTCTTCACAAAATGAGAGAATGCAGTTTCTGTGTGGAATACTTCTTCAAAGCTTCCTACTTTACTTTGTATCTGTGTGATACATGCAAATTTATTACAGCCTCCTAAGCAAAGGTTTTTCTAAAGGCTTCTCTCTTTTTGTTCTTTTTCCAAACCTTAGCAAGAACAGAACTTTCTTTGTAGCAAAGAACCAGCTAGAAAGCCCCTGCAAAGGTTATTTTCAAAGGAGAAATCTTTCATTCTAGGTGTCCTGTAACAGTAAATACTGTGGCTCTTTCTTTTTTTTCTCCAAACCTTTTCCTGACCAGGCTCTTTGAAGTTGCCTGTGTGTGTTGATGGAAAGCAGAATGTGCCTAAACAGAAAATGTGACTGCACTAACGGAAGAACCTCACGTTTGGGCAGCTGTAAGGTGTGAGGGTTTTCTGTGGAAAAGTTGAATTACCTGTTTGATCTTTCTGACTAGCAACAACCTTGAGAAAGCTAAACTTGGGAAAACTTCCATTGTCTTATCCATATATTTTGGAAATTGGGGAATGAAGTTCATGGACTGTTACTATTATCTGATCCTCTGCTGTTTAGTTTCTTCAATGAATCAATGACGTTTTCTGTCAGAAAGCGTCAAAGAGAGTCCCCTTAATTTCATGGCCTGGCTCCTTTAGCAGCTGGGGCTGCCCTGTAGTTCCTTGTCTTCAGCAGTTCCAACATGCCTAGTCCTACCTGTGCTGTGGTTAAAGCTCACCCTGTTTAGACTACTTCTACAGTTCCAATCCTACTCATAGCTGCTCCTCAATACGTTACTTATTTGGTATTGCAGCTCTGTCCCCTCTGATGTCACTCCTCACTGCATCCAGTACAAGCTAAGACTTATTTCTAGGTGTTCTAGTAACTTGTTCATTCAGCTATGAATAAAGCAATATGTGCTCTACAAGTCTGCTGAGACCTTAAAAATGCATTTGCTATATTTTTGCTTGTGTCATATGCTGCTGAACTTTGAGATTGAGCCTAAGTACTATAGGATAAGCGCTTTTTATCAGGGTATAATCAAAGAACACAGAGTCAGTGAATGGAAATGGGCGAAGATCATGTTGGTGAGAGGAAACAGCACACACAAGTCAAAAGATGGTGAAAAAAAGATTGCAATAGAGATGAGTTAAAATACTTACACAATTTAGTATGCATTGTTTTTTACTCCCATTCAAACATGTTCTTCCAGCCATTGTAGAGTAACAGGTTCCAGAGCTTCATTTTGTGTGTCAGTGGTGAGGTAAAGCAGAAAGGCTCCTTTCTTACTTGCCTTTTTTTCTTGTCCAAAGGCATGGTTGATGGTTTAAGATTATAGTTTTTGCGCATTATTTCTTCAATGTAGGGGAATAAACAGAGAATTTCCTTTCAGCATCTCTGTAGTGTAAGTAGGTGTTTTCATGTGTGGGCTTCAGGAGCAAGGGAAGGTAGGTCACTCAGGAGTTGTGCTCAAAGGGAAGAGGGCCAGAATGGCCTTTTGCAAGGAGTAGGAGAGTGGGAGCCAAGTCAGCCTGATGTTCCCAGTAACTCAAGGAAAAAAGATTACAGTTGTATAGAGAGATAGCTTTCCTAAAAGTTGTGCAGAGAATTTATCTAAGAAGGGTGGGTTTTTTTCTTGGTTTGGGGACAAAGGTTATGTCCCCAAACAAGGGGAAGGATATAACCCATGTCCAAGGCAGACATGAAGAGGAGAGTTAATCTCTTGACTCTGGAGTTGGAAAGGAACGGTCTAGTCTATGAGTGAAAACATGGATTAGATTCCTCATCTTTGTACTTACTGTGTGGGAAGTGGGAAGGTTTCATCTGTGAGATTTTGTGTTGGCCTACAGAGTGAGTTTTATTCATGCTCTGTGAAAGGAGGACAGACTACACAGGGTGAGCAGTGTGGTAGTACCCTCTCTGGAGTCTCTGCACCAGTGAGCATGGTGGATGCTGTGGCCATCAACATCACTGAATTCTTGCCTCTCCTGGAACCAGAGCCAAGCGATTTCTGTGGGATTAGGGACCCTGAGAGTGAGCAGAGCCATTAGGTTGGTGGTGGCAGTGAAGGGGACCAAAGGTAACCTTGGGGTACCTGCCGAAGGAGACCTTGTCAATGGCAGCTGAATGTGACCATAGTAAAGGCTAATGGCTCATGGCTGTCTAACTTTGGGGAAGTAACCAAGTCGCCACTCAAGGCAAAGCGAGTTTTGTGAAATGACAATAAAGTGAACTTGCTGTGAAACTTACCTGAAAGGTTTTTATCTCTGGTAAGTCTGAAAGGCTAATATAGATTTCCTGGTGTTCATGGACTTGCAAGAGTTATTTGTTAATCTGAGTCATAATTAGAGAGGAAAAAACCAAGCTTGAAGTAATTTTAATTCATAAATTTCAGTCTGATTATTGCTATTTATTTATTACACTAAATGTGGTCAAACTGACCCACATTCAGAGAGGTACTGAACTCTTCTGTGTGTATAGTCCATTGAGTCTATTTATTATAGATGAAGGGGAATGGGATAAAATACTGTTTTATGCATTACAATGAGATATCATTAAAGCAGTTATTAATTTATCATGTATATTATCTATGTAATTCTCCCTTATTCTGAGATATCTCCATTCAGTGTGACATGAATGCTTCAGTGATGGTTCTTACTGGTTTGTTTGAAGTCCTTGTCAGAATAGAAGATCAATATATTATGCATAAAAAGATAAATTAATTTCTGGCATAATGTGATTAATGCTGGAGTTGCACTATAACTGAACCAGCTCAATGGAATTGTTTGAGTGAAGTGGAAGCGTAGCATTCCTGAAGGTTTTACTGCAACTCGTTTTCTGTCACCTAGATTTGAAAAGCTTTCTTGGAAGAGGAATTTGTAACTAATTTATGTTGGTACTTAATAGCCAGACAGCTTATTTTTAAATCTCTTATTATTTTTGCTATCCCTTTTTGTAGAGCAGTTCTGAGAGACAAGCATAGTGATGACCCCATTTTCTTGCTTGGGTAATGAGATACTGAATGTATGTACACAATACTTAGGCAGTGCAGGAGTCAGTGATTATGTTTTCTTAACTGGAATTCCTCAGAGGTGCTTAATATTTCATCACAAATTGCATTGGTAAATTAACAGTTCATCTGGCTAGTTAGATTTACTAGGACAGATGGCATTTTGCATGTGTGATGAGAGCAGGGAGGAGACAGAGAAAACAGTAATGTAATTAGCCGTGTAAATGAGCCTCACAAAGTAAATCTCTTTAACCCCAGTAATAAAATATGTTCTGTGCTAAAGCCTTGGATTACTGGTCCTGTGAAACAATGTGTGCAGTTGGTCAAGCTGAGATTTCAGAAGTAATCCTGTTAATGTGAAAATAGAGGACACTGGTTTTGATCACACCTTCCTAGCACTTTTATATTTGAAACAGAAATCAGCCTCAAGGTGGTACTCTACCAGTAATGTAGAAGAGTTGTGTGGAGTCACCTTAGTTTGATTTTAAATAAAAACTTATTTGAACACTAGACGTGAAATGTACTAGCTAGGGAGGAAAGATGCTTCATAAAAGCAAACCAAAATCACAGGCTGAATTAAATGTGAGCAGAAGTGTCTCTTCACTGTGTACAGTGAGCAGTGTAGCCATAACTGAAAACATGGTGCTTCTGTTTACAAAGTACCTCGTACAGGACATTCCCTAGCTTAACCCTCATGTGCTGCAGTACTAACTGTGATTGCTCTCAATGTGCATAAAACCTAGTAGAATCATAGAATAGTTTGGCTTGGAAGAGACCTTTAAAGATCTCTTTAAAGTCCAATGCCCTCTGCAATGAGAAGGGAGATTCTTGATGCTGCAAAACCACTAAGGCATGTTTGTACTTACAAATGTGTGGGTGAGTAAATGCAGGTAATCTCACATTCTAGGCTGAGAAAGTTGGGGCTGTTCAGCCTGCAGAAGAGAGAAGGCTGTGTGGAGACCTCATAGCAGCCTTCCAGTATCTGAAGGAGGCCTACAAGGATGCTGGAGAGGGATTCTTCATCAGGCATTGTAGTAATAGGACAAGGGGGAATGTGTTTAAACTTAACCAGGGGAAGTGCAGGTTAGATATAAGGAAGAAGTTCTTCACTGTGAGGGTGGTGAGGCACTGGAGGAGGCTGCCCAAAGAAGTGGTAAATGCTCCATCCCTGGCAGTGTTCAAGGCCAGGCTGGACAGGGCCTTGGGCAACCTGGTCTCGTGTGAGGTGTCTCTGCCCATGGCAGGGGATTAGAACTAGATGATCTTAAGGTCCTTTCCAGCCCTAACTATTCTATGATTCAGTTAGAGCCCAAATTTTTTATGAGAAATACGACTGCCACATTTCATTTGAAAGGAATTAACTGGGAATATGTCTAATCCAGTTGATGCTGAAGGCTATTGAAATAGTAAATTTGTGGCAATGACTGGTCAATCACTGCCTGCTGACTGGTGAGAAAAACACCCTGAAGCATCACATTACTTCTGAAAAATCATTGCAGAGTAATATAAGTAGTAAATCTTTATTCAGCAGGGAAATCTCGCATTCTGGGAAATTAAGGGGGAAAATGGGCTGTGTAATAGTGGCCATTGTGCTATGTATGAAACCTGTATTGTTCTCACTGTTTGACTTATTTATTCCATGTGGGAACTTTATGTACCTATTTTCAGGCTTTCTTATTTATAATAAACCTAAATGTTATTAGGTTCTGATGAGCAGGATTTAGAACCTCTAAATTTCAAAAACACACTGAAAATGATGTTTTCTCCATCAGTTTGTCATAGTGTATTCAGGTTGATTTCTGTCATTTTTTTGACTGGCATGCTATAAATTACCAAAGCAATATAAACAAACAACTGAATCAGGAACATTCTGAGCAATCTAAACATCTTGCGAGTAATCTCAGCTGTTTTGGTTGGTGTTTTTGTTTGTTTGTTTTTAAAATATTGTCTGTTCTCCTTGGAGATACTCAAAGCCTGATTGGATGCGGTCCTTGGTAACCTGCAGTGGGCGAGTGTGCACTGAGCTGGGGGGTTGGACTGGATGATCTTAGGAGGGTTCTTTCCAGCTTCAACCGTCCTTTGTTTCTCTTGAGTAGCTGTACATATCCATACAGATGTCTTTAAATATATGTGTGTATAAATGTATGTAAAGCTTTTTGTAAAGTGTTTGTTGAGGGTTTTTTATTTTAGTTTATAAGTGGGACACACACTCAGCTAGAACAATGTTTAAAAACTTTCAACTTTTATTTAACAGGAAAGGCTAATGCTTTTGAAATTTTATCTTGTACCAGTTCCCAGTGGTTGGGAATTCAGCTTTCTGACATGCTTCCTGGCAGTGCCTTCACTCCTCCATTAAATAGTTTATAATAAAAAGTCATGATGATTGTTGGATAACTTTGGAGTAATACAGATTGGATGGGACCTTCAGAGGTCATCAAGCCCAACCTTTTTCCAGGGCAAGAGGAACCTCCAAGTTAGGAGCAACCTGGAAGTGAGGTTGCTGGGGGATCTCCTGGGTTTGCGTCGAAGTAGCCACAAGGAGGATGATGCCACAACATCCTGGGCAGTCACGTCTCGCATTTGACCACTTGCACACCCATGATCTATATTGCCTTATGCCACTGAGGATCACCGAAGTTACCACTTTTTCTTCCTTCCCATCACACTCTCATTTAAGTTGGTAGAAGTTTCTCTTTAGTGGCTGTTCTTCAGTGTGTTGTCAACAATGCAAAATGGTTGAATAAATACATAAACAAGAGGGTTGGTTTGGCTCTATTCTTTTCCTGCTTGCTAACAGGGATATTGCTGTAGAGAGAATTCACTGTGCTTATATTTTGTGCACCAATATTTCTTGTATTTATTTACATGGTAGGTATATAAGCAAGAAGAATGAAATGTTACTTCTGCTGAGGAAGAATTGCGTAACAACATCGTTGGGTTTTGTGCAGTTCTGCCTTAGTTGGCTGTAAACCTTCTTGATGCTGAAATTCCATAGAAGCGCGGATGTTGCCTGGGATGATCTCGTTACAGGGAAGACTGTTGATCATAGTGTGCAAGGTGTCTCAGAGCTGCAGCAGTTTATCAGTCATGTGTTGCCTATACTGTGGCGTATGCCCTTCAGTGGTCTCGTAACTCTCAAGATGCAGAGCTTGAAAGGATTTGCAGGGGTCGTAACTCTTTTGTTCTTCCTGGGTTCTTACGCTACATGTTTTGGGATTACTTCTGTTACTGTGGGGTTCAGCTTTATCTTCTATCTTATGTATGGTCTTTCCAAAATGAGGTTGCCTCACTGTGGAGAGTCCTTGATCATCTATAGCTAGCACTCTTTCTGTGTTACAGAATATGCTTCCCATCTGTGGATGATTTATGGCTTGACACTCCTGTGATCCATTAACAGATTTTCATTTTTCAATTGGAAGTCCTGCTGGCTGCAGCTTCCTTTCTGGGAGTATCTTCCCTAAAACAGCAGTTGTGGCCTCGCCATTGTCTGTTTTCTTTCCTTGGACGCAGTTTTCTGTGAGGAACTCCTCAGGATCTCTGCAAATTGCAAACCAGTTGAGTCCATATTTCCCTCTGCAGGGTGTTAGGGAGGGAGGGCAATGGGTGCTGTTCTGTTAGCTGGTTGTTTCCTGAGCCATATGCAGGGTTAGAGACGAGTGAGATCACAGCCTCTGTGAGCTCACTGAACATATTTCATGAGTGCTACAATAATTTCTGAGAGGGCTTGGTTTTTTGGGAGGTCAGCCATAAGTTTTGAACCTTCAAGTCCTTTACTGATCCCCAGGATAGCTAACTTACTGGAGGGTTTTATCAGGTATGTTCATTTCCATATGGGGCCACTAATGGCAGGGCAATAATAGTCCAGCTCTGTATGAGCATGGGGGGCAGAGTGCTCTTTTCTTGAGGTGTAGTGTGCTCCTTCCTAATGTGCTTCATCTTCATCAGAGATGAGAAGGTCAGTCAGTCATTTCTTCCAAACATCCAAACACTGCTGCTTTTACACAACCAGAGGGTCTGCAGAACTGGCAGTGCCCCGCTTCAAGTGCAGGGTGTTACAGAAATGAAAAGCCACAGTTCCCAGCATAGTTCCCATAGGTTTGTCAAAACCTTGATAAGGGTAGGCTGGTGATGTCCCCAGAAGGAGATCCATTCATTGCAGCCGTTGGGGTATATTTAAAGAAACTGGTGTGGTGAAATGATATTTACAGTGTGAAGTGGTGCTGTTTGTGTTATATTTCTACTTTCTGGTTTTGGTTGATTTGGGTTTTTTGGTGGTTGCTATATTTTGTCTATATTGTGAATAAGTTAAAGATGAATGTGTTAGATGGAGCTGCAAGCACAGTAAGTTGTCATCTGTTAGGCTTTCTGATTTGTTGATGGTGTTGCATACTCTCATGCAAAGTCTGTTGGTCCAGAGACCAAAAGAAAAGAGGGGTATGAGGGGGCAAAGACCAAATGATTGAGATAATGCTGGTGAGATAAGGGCCTTCTTCCTTGTGCTATTCAGTCTAGAAGTCATTGTTTACATGCTTGTTTTAAACATTTTGTATCTAATGTTTTATGTGTCTCTATAATGTATTAATGTAAGTACTTGGCATAAACATGAAGTGGAGCTGAACACTGTCCAAATAATTGGTAAGTTTGTGATTAACTTCTAATAATGATTTTATGATACAGAGGATGACCTCAGAAAAACCTTCACTGTATTTCAGTGGGAATTGATTAATTGACAGATCACCTGGTTATCTTCTTGTGCACTCAGAGTTAATTAAAAATCTTGTTAGTAGACAGTTTTATGAAAACATGTGCTTTACTGTCCTGCTGATGTCTGTTCTTAATTTTGCCTTGCCTGTCTTAACAGTAGAATTTATACCTTCCTCTCTTCCCCCATTTTTATAATGTATGTTGTTTAAAGCTCTGGAATATTCTTGCTTATTTTCAGATCTCGTCAGAAAACTAGCACAGCAGAAGTTTGGAAGTGCACAGGGTGATTATCAAAAGGTAAATTGTTTATGTATCTCTGCATAAAACAATGGAAACTGACTTTGAAATTCAGTTCTGTTTCTAAAGCAGGGAATAGGATTTTAAAGCTTTAACAGCCAGATGCAAGAATCAAATTTGCAAATAATAAGTCTGATGGTTTCATACAAAATATGGGATGAAATCCTTTCAAAAAATATTACAAAGTCCATAAGATACTATAAAGAAGCTAAGCATAGTTAAGGCTTAGTTGTAAATTCCAGCTGTAATGTGATTATGGTGTCTGTTGCGCTAAGATTGAAGGCTCTTTGTACTGAAAAATACTGCTTTTATTTAAAAACACTTAGAGGGAGCCATTACTGCTCAGCTCATGTTAGCTTCAGCTGTTGTTCTTAAAAAGCTGAATTTATATGCTGGTTCTTGTGCCTTTGTAAATTGGAAGTTTCCATATAAGTTTCCTACTTATAAAGTATGTTTTAGTTTATAGCATGCTAATCACATCAAGGATATTTTCCATTCTCTTTTTGGTTTGTGATTGTCCTGTAACAGTTGAAATTCATGGGATATCCGGTAGCAAGAGAAGATAGAATGTGACACCCATCTGTTTCAGGCTGTTCCCAAGGACAGTAGCCCATTTTTGAAGCAGTGTCACTGGTTGAGTCCTTGCAGTAGGAACCTTAACCACAACCATGCAATGGACAAGTTATTTTGTATGAATTAACTTGCTTGTAGTCTCTGCAGTGTGATGTACCTGTCAGGAAGATGAGTATGGTTCTTGGCATACAGGCACTCAGCTGTAAATTAGGATGACCTGAATGATTCTGGGATTTGAAGGGGAAAAGTCATGTGCTTCCATGTCTTCCTGACAATGAGCCTATTGCTCCAGTAATAACCTCCACATGACATTGAAGTGTGTGGGTATTGTTATGCTGCGTGAAGTGACTCTTGCATATCCCATGTGCTTGTTTGGTGGGGCTCTGTGAGAGTGCCAATGTCACAGACAGTGCCTGCACACCCATGAAGGAATGTAGGGTGGACTTGGTTGGCAGTCTGTGGACAAAACCATTAGACCATAGGTGGTATACATCAGCACAAGTATAGTGTTTAGTAACTAGCACCTAAGTCATGAGAAATTTAAGACGGATGGCAGCTGTAATCTTGTGTTGTGGAGGCACTTGTTAAAATACAGTGTGATTATAGGGTGGCAAATATAATATTAGGTGTGCTTAAAAAGCAAAACAGATATAGGTCCTAAATATGACCTGACTACAGTACAAAACTTGAAAACAAATTTGGAAAAGGAGACTATGTCAGGGCAAATAGGGGGTCCCTCAGAAGCATCAGCGAGAGATAGCTGTGCAGAGATCAGTGTGTCTGTAGAATGTACCCCAGATGAATTTCCAATGGGTGTAGGAGATTGTGAGTGTTGCTGAAGAGTGAGGATAAGTAGTTAGAAATAACTCGTTTTGATCACTCAGATGATCAAAATGAATGAACTCGGACTAGGATGAGTTTAGAAAGTGTCTAGTAGGGTCATCTGGGAAGCATGCAAGTCTTCAGAGGATACTGGAAAGAGTTTGCTTTGCTTAGGAAAAGAATTGATGAGGGGTGTGATTTGCCTTTTAAAATATATCTGAGAGGAAACATCAGGAAAAAAGCATTCTTATTTGGGCAAAAGATGGTGCTATCACAGAAGCAAAGGGACAGAAATGGGCCATGTGTAAATCCATGTAAGAAGAAGACTCATTCACCAAGTGTTAAGAACAGCCCTTCAACAGCAAGAACAGACCTGCCTCTGCTGTCATTCCTTCCCATCTTTTTTAATGCTTGTTTGTAACCTATATGTAGAATGTGTCAGTGGCCCAGGAGGCTCTTCCCGCTTCTATGCTGTGTCCTGTAGTGTTCCCAATTGGACTCTTTACCAACGACATGTCCCCGTCCCTTGCCAGGGGTGAGCAATCTGGCAGGCCAGCCCAGCTGCCGTGCCTGCTCAGGGGGAGCCAGCTTGCGGCTGCTGCCATCGCTTTACCTCTGCTGGGAGATGTGTTGCACAAAACGTCCAAAATTGTACTTGGAACTGGGTTTATAAGGGAGAGTAAGCACTGGTTTTCCTCCCGTTAAAAATACTGTTCTGATTTTAAACATTTTAAGTATATTGTACAGTAGACGTTTCATAAAGATGTGTGCGATACTGAAGAAAATTTTCCAGGACTTGAGAATGTTTCTGATTCACACACATCAGACCTTGGGTTCAGTGGTCTTGCTGTCTTTAGCTTATCTGTTTCCCTTTTCCCTTCCACTTATGAGAAAAGTGAAAGTGTTATCAGCTGTGAACTTGTCATATAGAGATGAAGGGGAAAAATACAAGAAATTCTATTTCCATTGTGGAAACAAAGGGGAAACTGGGTTCTTCTGAAATTCCTGTCATAGAATATTTAGTTTTCAGTGTTCTTCTGAAATTACAGGTAAGAAGACAATTAAGAACCTGTTAAATAGACTTCTTCAGTTGTTCTTGAATGCCTGTTCTTTTTTTACCTTTGAATAATTTAAAATAAACCTCTACATAATTAGTTAAAAGTGAGCGTGAATTTTGTCTGTAATGTGTTAAGAACCTGAAACTGCTAAAATAAAATAAGTGTTGAAAAGAAAAAAATCAGTCAGGAATATCGTATCTGTTATGACAGGTGGAATTTGTGAAGAAATCGCTAAACCACAAAGTAATGCTATCTCTGGCCTTCTCTTCTGAGAGATGTGTTTGGAATTATATGAAACAGATGCTCAGTGTGGAAATAAGTGGTCTGTTGTTGGTTTAAGATGGAAATAATTGTTAGGCAAATCTTAGATTCCTTTCATTTACCAAGAAAACCTGAAATTATCTGCTGCGTATTTTATCAAATATTTTTCCATAGTTATTTATTAGTGTTTCTAGACGTTGTTTTACTTCAGTGGCATTTTGTTACTATTTCTGTGTCAGTTGTTTTGGTCGTGGTTAATTATTCATTATTCATGTGATTTGTTTTTGTGCATGCTTCCTGTGTATTATACACATTCTCCATTTGTTTTGACTTCCACAGCCAGAGAATGTTGTCCTGACTCTTCAGGTAATGTCTTATGGTAGAGGTACAGCTTTGAAAAGAAACTAACCATGTCCATATGCGTTACTCCTATTAAAACATCCATAACTATTTTCAGTGTTATTTTAAATAGCGTGTTTCCATTTAACCTATATGAAAATAATCTGTGTTTTCAAATAATTTCTGAAGCATTCAGCTAACTAGAAAAAAACCCCAGTAATTCTTTTGCAAGGTCTAGCCAAATTTTTCTTCCAAGCATCTATTTCATATTCTTCAGAAGGGAGAACAGCCTTTAACCAGCAGTTAATAACAATAATAATAGTAAACACCCCAGATTTCAACTTAGAATTGGTAATTAGGTCAGAAATTTGCAACTCTGCTAATGGTGATGGTTGCTGTATGTGGATCAGTTAGTAATTAAGGATTGTGAGGAAGGGCATCAGCAAAGCTGGAACTGGAGCATGATTAATAGCTTGTGAGAAATTGTAACTTATTTTGCAGGACAACACAGAGCCTGCATTTCATCCTTTTATTGTCAAGTTACCCTTGTGCTGGTGGATTTGTAAAATGGAAGTGGACTCTTAAGTACTAGAGTGAGAATTTGTTCCCATAAAATTGGAAAAGGAAAGGAAAAGAGTGCTTTATCAGGGAAGAAAGACCATCGGGGCATGCCCAGACTGTGCTGTCTAGCTCTGTGTGCAGACACTTGCCTGATCTTGTTTGGGATGTGCTGGCTTGTGTTTGCAGCAGAGGAAAAAATGCATGGCCAGCTCACAGCTTGTCCCCTGGAAGCCACATTGCCACTTGTAGGGCTGTGCCAGGGCTGCCTGCCCCAGCTTCTCTGTCCTGGAGCACTTGCACTGTTTCCAGTGTAAAAGCTAGTTAGGGTATTGCATTGCATTGTTGCCTTTCACTCCTTCCAGCTTATAAAAGCATCTTTGTAGTTGATACTGCTTTGCTGTTTGGCAGCAGAACAAATATATTTACCTGGGAGAGCTTAAAATCCACTCCTTCATGTTTTCCAATCCCTAAGTACTTGCAACTTCAGCACTTTGGCGAAACCTCTGCCATTGCAATCCATCACCCAGTGAAGTACTTCTCTTTGCAGTCATACATACAAATCTTTCTACTCATAACTGATTAAAATGGAGAACAACCTAAGCCTCCTTCCCCCCTCCCAGATGAAATGTTGATCTAGTCAGCCTGGCTGGCATTTGTGGAGCCTTTTTGGAAACATATGTGAGAAACCGTAAATTTGTGATCTGGGAAATCAAATGTGTCCATTTCCAACCTGTGTCAATTGCACTGATTCACATTTGTTTCTTGGGAGCATATTTTTCTCTTAGTACTCACTCCTGTAGTTTACCTAGCTAGCATCTAGCTAAATAATTATTAGCTATTAGTATTTGGTGTTATGTACCTTTTTGTTAGAAAAGTTGTCAATTGACAAAATACTTCATAACCTGGGTAACTTAGTAGATGGGTTAGTCTGTAGTTTGATTTTTAATTATTTGCTCTATATTGATTGCAGTTGCTGTGTGATTTCTGCTATTACCACTATCTTTGTCTGAATTACAGGCCATCTACTATGAAATCGGTTTTATAGTCTCCGCAGCCTTGGGATTCGTATTTATTTTGTTACTGCCTCTTGTGGGACTTTGCTTCTGTATGTGTCGTTGCTGTGACAACTGTGGTGGGGAAATGCATCAAAGACAGAAGAAAAATGCTGACTGTCAGAGGAGCTGTTTTGCAACATTTCTTTTTGTTGCTTCTTTAATAATAAGGCAAGTGTAATAAAGAGAACAATGCGAAGCTTAGTATAGCACTAACCTTGCAGTTTCATATGACAAATAATGTTACTGTGTTAGCCTATGGGTGCAGAAATGATTTTATTAGACAAAGTAATATTATTGCTAATTAAAGAAAATGTGACTGCATTATGAAAATGCTGCTACCATTGCTATCCACAGATTGTTGTATACTCAAGAGGAATGTAGGTTGGAAATGAAACAAAATTTAAGCTTGAATTTGGCAAATGAAGTTTTTGCCAGTCTTAAAATGGCAATTGCAGAGTGTTACATTAAATTTATGAGCATAAGATACTATGTCCTGTGTTCAGTTACCATCCCATTTTGAATCCGAGGTACAACACAATGCTTTGCTGTTGATAGAGTAGTAGGAGTGAGAAAAATGATTGTGTGACTTCCTTCACTATTTGCTGTACTTGAGATTTTTCTCATTAGTTCAGAACATCATTTTTCTTTGGGGCAGTGAGTTGTTTAAACCATGCATGCACTCACTGTAAATTCATGGTGTTTGGAGCTCTTTTTGCCCTTTTGGTGTTCACAGCATACATACTCCTGTGCTGGGTGTGTTAACGGGTGATGAGGGACTGCAGTCAAGACTTTTCTTTTTGCTTTAGATGCTTTCAAAATACATTGTTTGCTCCAAGCTTTTTATTTTTCTTCAACTTCTTCATATTTTCACTTGCCTCCTGTCCTTATTTTGTGATTTATTTTTTTTATATATAGATACATTAAAAAAATTGAGTTTTGCTCTCTACTGTGTGACTGTTCAGTCAGGTGGGATTTACTTTGTCACTTCAGTGTAATGTAGAATTTTTACTACTGTTTGTCGTGACAAATTGAGGCTTTGCCTGCGCTCAGATGTTGGCCATGCTGATGTAAGAGATGAGAATACATTCTTTTCTCCCAGGCATCACTAACAAACATGACACTTCAGTATTCTAAAGAACAGGAAGCCGAATGGTATTGTAGGTGATAGGTGCGTTCCTGCTATGATGACAGGACAAAAGTTCTTCATACAACGATGAAGTCAAAGTAAGTTATTAAATTACGTCTTGGCCTGCCAGAACTGAAGTTGGCTCACAGAGCTTGCCAGCTATCTTTACACAAGCTTGCAGAATGCTACAGTCTCGTTATAATGATTGAGAACTGTTGCCTGTCAGCTGAGAAGCTAAGAGATGGTCCTCCTAGTTGGTCTCTCTAACTTGTGTGTTTGCTGCCAGCTGTTCTAGTGGTATTAAGCATATCCCAGCACTGGCAAATGTTCCTTCTCAGGTCATGACTGGCAGATCAGTGATCCATAGTAACATGCTTTCCAGGAGCATGGAAACTCATCCTTTCTTTTCCCTCTTATATAAGACATCAGGAGTATCAGATGCTACCCTAAGGGAGGTGCTGGCCTGAGCTCTGTCTGCAGGTTCCACAGGTGAAAATAATCTTATGTGACTCCCTGGCTAAGTCTCTAATGCTGTGAGTGCTGTGCAAGGCAAGATAGAACTTTACAAAGCTAATATGACTGACCTCAGTCTGTCTGAGTGCTCTGATCTCCAGTATGCCTTTGTACAAAGCAGGATTCTGCTGTCCTTTCTGGATCTTCTTTCTCAAGGGAAAGAAGATGCCGTGCCTGGATCTATTTAAGCCCATGTCAGCTTTCTTACCGCTATGCTGAAACACGAAAAGACGGTCTTGTTGGTAGCCATTGCCCCAGCGAAACAAGGAAGGTGCTGGAAGGAATGGGAAGGCTTTCTAGCGGATGTACTTCTTCATGTTTATCATCTAAGTGTATGTTATGGATGACTTTTCTGTGTGCCAGCAGCCAGATTCACACTGACTTACATATGTATGCTGTTAATGTAGATGTTGGAAGATTTTGGCTAGTAGATTTAATCACAAAGAACATTTCTTTTTACTTTTCCACTGATACAGTGCTCTGGTCATTAGGATGAGGTTTTAATATGAAGTTACTGGAATGATGTGTAAATAATATATAAAGGTGGCATCTTTTTATTAAAAGATCTGCTAAATCTTATGTCTGCTCTGTGAAGGTGAGGCATACATGGGAATTATGCTTTCCTCAAGGAAGAGGTATAAGAAACAAGTCAGAAGACTTGTGATTACATACACAGTTGTTCATCTTAAAGTAAAAAGGCCTTAAGTGTGTAATTTTCCAGTGCATGTGTTTTGTGCTTGAAATATTTCTTTCAATAGAGTCAAAAATACATTCAGAGTTTTTGGTATTTCACAGCTTTTATGCATGAATGTTGTCCTACAAAGTAGGATTACAAAGTAGAGTGCAGGATGTAGAAATAATGTATCAAATAGGTAGCCGGGTAGGTTTGACATTCCGTATTTATCATTGTCCTGGGTTCAGCAGTAGCAGTCATTTTTCTCCTTCTTAGTAGCTGCTGCAGTGCTGTGTTTTTGACTTTCAGCCTGGAAACAGTGCTGATAACACCGATGTTTTTAGTTGCTGCTCAGTAATGTTTAGTCTGACCAAGGACTTTCTGAGTCTCATGCTCTGCCAGGGAAGAGGGGAAGCCGGGAGGAAGCAGGGGCAGGACACCTGACCCAAACTAACCAAAGAGGTGTTCCATATCACAGCATATCATGCCTACTATATAAACTGGGCAGTTACCTGGAAGGGTTAGATCGCTACTTGGATCGGGCTGGGTATTGGTTGGTGGGTGATGAGCGGTTGTATTCTCTCCCCTTGTTATTTCCCTTATCATTATTATTGTTGGTGGTAGCAGCACTGATTTGTGTTATACCTTAGTTACTGGACTGTTCTTATCTCAACCTGTGGGAGTTGCATTCTTTCGATTCTCCTCCCCATCCCTCCAGGAGCTGGGGAGAAAAGTGGCAGGAGACTGAGAGAATGGCTGTGTGGTTCTGAGCTACCAGCTGGGCTTAAACCACAACAGTCATTAAAACAATTGTGTGCTTTTCTTCAAAGCTTAAGAGTTACGGGACACAGAAATGGGGAAGAAATGTAATTTCATCAATTCCTATATATTGTAAAGGCAAGGGACATTTAATTTTTAAGAAAAGTATGCATTGCAATACCAAATTTAATACTGATGGTAGAAAGTGTCCTGGCTATTGGATAGCAAAACACATAGCCAAGTTTTCTGTCCTTCCCAAGAGAGCTTGTGTTATAAGTTCTTTCTTGAAATTGTGGATGTTGTTATATATGAAGCTAGGGAAAGCCAAGTCTGAAGGAATGGAATGGTACTCAGTATCGTGGAGTACCTCATGCTGGCTTCATAGGAGTCCTGTTGGCTTTGTGAGGTTGGTAATGCTTTTTCAGAGACTGAGAATCAACGTTATCTGAAAGAATTGGTAAAAAAGTTGGTACAGAAATCTGTGGACCCCTTATTGTCTTGAATTCCTTAGCTAGCAGTGAGGAGGTGACATTCTTTCAATATGTAAATCTGTTTCTATTCTGTGACTTGAAATTTTTTGCAAGCACAGGTAAAGGGAAAGCTTGGGTCCTCCTCCTGCAACTGGTTTAATAACATTTATATCAGCCTGTGAAACCCGACAAGAAATTGAGGGTGGAATATCTGACTCCTGAAGAGACTATTTCAACAGGCCTCTAATCTGTTACGAAAAAAGCATGTCCTTTTTATTTCTGCTTTATACTTTCTCCTTGTAGCTACTTACTGAATGTTGATTCAAATCTCAGCTACATAATAAATAGATTTCTTCCTTTCTCACATTGTGTGTTTGTTTAGTTACATTTGGAATGTAGTTGCAATTGTCTGCTTAAAGCATCTCTGCTGTCGTTTCCTCCCACTCCTTCTATTTAGGAGACTGAAAAGAAAAATGATCGTGCTCAAGCCTTTCAAAGTACTGTTTTGTTAGCTTCCAATTGACCTTTCTGCTCTGTGAGCATAACTTTGAAAGGGCATAAAAATGCTGGCTGTCCAAAGAACAAGGATGTTGTTACAGACTCCAAACATCAGAGTGATATAAAACTGTTTACTTTCCTGATAGCTTGAGACAGTTTGTCTTCTGATACTACAAAAAAAGTTGTTTTAAAAACAATTACCATTTATAACTGTAGAAGAAATAATATATTGCATGTATCTAAAATGAAACTGCTTACTTCTGCTCATCATGGAATCATAGAACAGTTTGGGTTGAAACTTACTCAGTTTCTTGGGTTCATTCAGAGTTCTCATTCCATGGGTGGTAGCCGATGATTGGCTGCTTGAGTGTCGGTCATAGTGGAAATAAAACTGTGCCATTTGCTGTTAGTTAAATAAATAGCAGGAAAAATGTTGGTGTCCTTTCATTCATTAGGGACTTCTGGGATGGTAGTTAATAGCCAGTTCTGAATACATAACTGAAAATTTGAGTAGAGGAGCAACCTCTTTATCTCAGATTCTGACATCCTGGTCTGAATATTTTTGAATGTTGAGAAAAATGTTAGTGAAAAAATCCTAGTAGACCAGCACCTGTAGCATACAGTCCTGCCATCTCTCCCTGTCTCATGCTTTGAAATCAGAATTTTCCAGCTGAGAGTATTTATTTGTCAGAGCAGCAAAAATTACAGTACCTGACCAGTTTTACAGGGAGAACGAGTCTTTGGGAAGCTAAAGTAGGCAAAGTAAAATAAAGCTGAAGATTTTGTTTTTTTATCACTGATAAGAGGAGACAAGCATCATCAGGGTGCTTGCACCTGTCTTGCCCTGGTTGCCCTGATAAAATATATAAATTTTAGGTCCCCATTTGCTTTCCACCATCTCATTTCTCATTTGTGTGGCTGTATTACGGCTTTCTTTGAGCTTACATTTAGATCAAGAATTATTCTTACCATATGTATTTTATCCCGTATGGAGCCTGGTATGGGTTTTCTTTAAGCCTTATTTAAAAACAGTAGTATTTAGGTGGTCTTGACACTCTAACTCAGGAAAATTATCAGTCTGGAAAGAGTATGGTACCATTTGTGTTAGTGACTCCCTTCTCCTGTGGCTTGTATTTTTGTGATGGCTTCTCAGAGTGCCGCCTCTCTAGTACTGAGCTCCAGTGCAAAGCAAGAGACTGAATAAATGTGCCATCCAGGAATTACCTGTCAAACACCTGTTTGCAGCTTCTATTCAGTCTTTGCCCTTTTCAAGGTGTATTGTGCCTTTGTGTTGAGTGGATCTGTGCTGCTCACAAGTTAAATCTGTGGGAAGTCAGTGCTGAACACATCAAGTGGGTTTGTAGTTAGCCTGTATTTGAGGCTATTGCCACTCTGGTGGTCCCTCTTGATTTTTCTGGTGCTTACATGAAAGGTTAGCTGTTAACGTGAGATGTTTAAAAACAAAAAGTCATCCTTCTGTTTAAGTCTGTTTCACACCTGAACTAAACAAAAACCTAAGGATCATGTATACTAAGAGAGTTTTTGAAGCCTTTCGTGGGACTTTTAATTGCCTTTTTACTTACTGTTTGTGCAGATCTTCTGGGGTGTAATTAGAATTTCACAGTGGGGAATGATCAAATAGAAAATAATCAGCAGTGCTGACTGGAAGTCTAGCTCACTTTCCATCTTTTGCTTTAGTATCAAGAAATCCTTATATATTATTTTAGTGACTATTCAAGTGCTTTTAAAAGATCTATGCAGTTATGTGAATAAATTGAGCCATAAAGAGTAAATGTTGCTGAAGTTCTCAAATGTAAAATACTCCTTTTCACAGTTAACTTAGGAGCATTTGTTTGTAGCTGTGTGAGGGTTAATGGTACTTGTAAAAGAGCCTAACATTTCAAAGTCCCCTATAATTTACCTAGGCTGTTTTCTGACAGAGTCAGTGCAAATGAATGTGTAACTAACTGTGGAGGACTTTGGGTTAACTTTGCTTTTTCCTTTCTGTTTTTTGAATTAGTAGTACAATATCAGCCCTCATGGCAAATTCTTCTACTCCTGTCTCATGGTACATATGAGAACTTGTAGTAAGAAAAAGAGAATATGTAAATTTATGAAGCCCTTTATTTTGATAATATTGACCTTTTATTTGCTGTGATTTTGTTTGTTTTTTTTTTTTTTTTTTCTGTACAATAATAAATACCCATTATCTGTATTTTTTGTAGCGTTGGAGTGCTCTGTGCATATGCTGCCAACCAGCATTTAACTAACCAAGTCCGAGGAGCAAAGAAACTGGTTAACAGTAATTTTAAAGATCTGAAAATTTTCCTTAACGACACTCCAGCGGTAAACAATTTTTTCCCTATGGGGGACAGGGGTGGAGGGGAAGAGGTATAAGAGGGAAGTGTTGCAGAAAATAATTGTTTCTTCCTATTCAATATAAATCACACCTGCACTGTTTTGTTTATTCTTTGTGTGTCGGTCTCATGAAGTAGAGTAAATGGTGCAAGATAAAACATTTTCACATGGCAGTAAATGTTTGGGAGTTAATCCTGATGGATCAGCATTCTTTGAGCAACTTTCGAGCTGTATTCCTGGGATATGCTGTGATGATGCTTGTAGGCCCTCTTCCTCCTACTGAACTAGCCTAGATCACTAGCAGAAGAGGAATCATTTGGGAAAATACTGTTTTAAAAGGAATACATATAAAAAAGATATTGTATGAAAACTTGGATTTCTTGTTGCTCTTTCCTGTTTCCTTGTATTAAAGGCTGACTTGTATGTGCTCTGGGACTGAGCTACAGTAACTTCTTTTCCAGAAGTATTTTTGACTGCTTTTTCTTTAAAGCAGTGTCATACTGTGCCATACTGAACAGGAAAGATTCTCTCTTTTCTGCTTTCAGGCTTTCCTTAGAGTCTCAAAAGCAGTTCTCTGCATATCTTTTTTGCATTGAAAGAAAAAAGAAATTCTACCAAGGAAGACTTGTAAACTTTCTTATGTAAAAATTCCAGTTCTTTATTGGTTAGGAAGAAAAAAAGTCCAAGAGTCCTATTACTACCTTGGCTTTCATTCATTTTAATGAATTAAATTTAATTAATCTGTTTTACTCCCACATGACTGATAAATTGGAAGTAGGTGGCATTCCCACTATTATGAGGGATCCATGAGTATGATAGTATCCCAGTCACAGTAACTCTGGGCTGGTTTTCTGATGACAGAACTGTATGAGAACAGGAGACATCTGCCTAAGTCATTTTTTCAGGCAAGGGACATGAATATCACATACACACACTTGTAAGAATTTCTTGAGGATAGGAGAAAGACTTCAGTTTCTTGAAGAAGGTTGTAGAATCCAACTGATTGGCTGTAAAGCTCTGAAATCCTGAGTGATGTTCTTGACTCACCGGTATGAGGTGTACAGCATATAAGAGGATTTGGAAAAAGAAGTCCCATGTTAAGAGTTCATGTCATAGAAGATTTGCGGACTATGAGTATTGAGCGATAACACCATAAGTTATACAGAATTACCTTTAATCTGTGACATTGTGGGAGGCAATGCGAAACCTGTAGCCCTGCAAACTCTTAGTCCTTAAGGTAGCCTAGGAAGATAAATTAACAAAAACATACAGCCTTATTAGTAAGAAAATTTTTCTCTTTTGTTGGAAAAAGGTCTGCCTCATCCTCTGTATTTTAATTACATCCACTGCTGTATGATCAATAGATTGGTTAAGGGTGCTTTATTGTGTGTTGGGTTTTTTTTTCTTTACTCCACAGAAAGCCTGAGACTGGAAACCAGACTCACATTTAAAATTGTAAACGCATTTGTCAAGCGTGTTACTTTACATTACTTTAACTCAATTGGGGTAGGATTTAGAATATATTATTTTAAACATGCAGAAATCAGTTGAAGGTTATTTAATGTCATTTCAAAAGAACCATTTGGAATTGTTCTTTGATAGCCTTTTGTCCAAAGCCAGGATCTGGTGATAACTAAGTTTCTGGTTTATATCGTTAAGGTGTCTTGGTAAAGCTGAAGTTGCGACTGAACTGGGCCACTGGGGGGTTAGGAAAACCATTTGTATTGAGAGAGAGCAGCCAGCTGTTTTCTGCAAGTTAAGCTCTGAGAGGCTGCCCAGATAGAAGCCAGTTTGGTTGGTGAATTGCCTAAAAATTGCCACCCCATTAACTTGCCGCATGTCTCCATGAAGGAGGAACTGATGCTACTAGAAAATAAAATAACTGAGGTGAAGACATGCAAAACTTCATTGGACTGACTGATCTCATAAGGACATGGTTCCTGCTACTTAACACTTATAAGCTGAATCATTTACCCCAGAGATGTTTCAATAGATTTCCTAATTTAATACATCTTTTATTATGTGTAGCTCTGCCAAGCAAGGTAGAAAACAGTAGTGCCAGGATTTTGGGGGTTTGTACAAATACTTTGGTTGTTTCAAAAGAGCAGTTTGACTCATTATTTAAAAGCATTACTTTTTTCCAACTCTTTTAACATGGGTGGGTTTTCTTTATCATCTTTTCAGCAAATTGACTACTTGGTGAGCCAGTACAACACAACTAAGGATAAAGCACTCTCTGACCTAAATAGTAAGTACTTTGAATTAAAGGGGGTTAGCGATGTGTATTTAAAGACTTCAATAAGATGATGCAAATACCTCATAATGCAAAGTGAAATTTGTTTATGAGAATGGGGTTTTCAGACAGAAGCACTATTCTCAGTGATAAATGAGACTAAAGCTGAAAATTCTTTTCACATAAAATGTCTTGGAGCTGGTATAATGCATATTACTTCCTGAAATAAAAGTATTTTATGAAATTGCTTATACAATAAGTCAGATTACTATTTTATTTTCCATTTTTATAGTTCCATGACCACATAGTCCTAATGCTTTTTTAGGATATTATTCCCCAGTTTTTAACTGTGGAGCCAAATGTCAAGGAACAGAGCTACTGGCTGTTTTGGTGGTTCCAAGGGGTGAGAGATCTCTGTATCTGTTTATTTTGTTGTTATATCTTTGTCCTCTACTCAGCTAGAAGCCGAGGTATAAGCTTATCTTCTTTTTAAAGCTGCTTAATGTATTTACCATTTCAGAATGAGCAGTTGAAGAGCAGGAGATAGCACTTGAAATAGGACAACTGCACTTTCCCCTTCAGTGCAGTTACAATACAAGGTGTCACCTTTTAAAGCTTTCGGTAAATCAGAAGCAGCCAAACCACTGATTGCTTTATTTTTATTTTTTTAACCTAAGCATCACTTTCCAGAACTGATACAGAAAGGGCCAACCACATGTGGTGCAGATTAGAATTCAAGATACATTGTTAGTGGGCATTAATAAATGTGTCTGTATTTCAGACTGAAGTGAAATGCAGGAATACCAAAACCAGTTTTAAACAGGATTGTTACTGAGATCAGACTATGCAATTGTGGCAGCCTGCCACTTATCCTAAATTGACTTATCATGCCCAGAATCCATTCTTCTGTCTAGGCTTAAAATGTATTTTAAAGGTAGTTTTCAAGGCAGCCAGCTTACCTCAGGCATACCCTGAGGCCAGTGTGTCTTCTCTTATTTGAGGCTACTAAAGCACATTGAATGTGCTTTAAAAAGTATTAGTAAGAGTTG
Source organism: Psittacus erithacus (assembly GCA_009867235.2). Classification (NCBI taxonomy): domain Eukaryota; kingdom Metazoa; phylum Chordata; class Aves; order Psittaciformes; family Psittacidae; genus Psittacus; species Psittacus erithacus. The sequence goes on along the minus strand of WYDI02017735.1, from coordinate 46,360 downwards.
TAGTTAACCAGTCTTCTTACTTAATCCTAGGCAGGAACACTCTGGTCTGAAAAAAAAATAAAATAGTGTGTCATTATTAGTTCTGTAAAGCTAATAAATTGACATCTGCGTTTCCAGGAGCTTGTAGCATCTCAGCTACTCCAAACTAAAATTTCAAATTAAATATTTATTCATTCTCAATGCCAATTTAATGTGGTAGCTAATGGGGACTTAGGGAGATCTGTTATGAGAGTCTCATTAATAAATAAAGTTAGCTTTTATTTTTGTGAAATACCAGAATTAAGTGTGTGATACCTGGGGACAAAAGGATTTCATTCTAAGGGAATCGACAGTAGCATAAATCTCGAGAGAAATGTGGATGCGTTCAGTTTGTCCACCGTAAGGAAATGCTGAAAAGTGTTTTCTGCTTGATAAAAATTCTCATCCCAAGCCAGCTATGGCAGTGCTGACAGTAATGGATGGTTCTGTAGCACACAGTATTCCCATCTCATCAACAGCAAAAACTCTAAGCTCTTTACCGTGATCTGGAAATGCAGGGGACCCAGCAACTACCTAAAGGATGTGTAAAATTAAGATGCTTCACCAAACTCTACTTGGCGTTTATTTGTCATTTAAGCTTCATTTCTATTTGTGGGCAGGAGGGTTTGGAGGTGGGGATAGCTATGGGTAAGCATGCAGCCAGCACTGTGAGCATCAGTGCTGCATGAACTGTATGAGGGCACAGGGACTAGAGACACGTGCTTAACACGCTTAAGGGATTTCAATGGAGGTGACTTGGCAGATCTGGGTCACAGGTGACCTTGACATTGCTGAGTACATGAGGAGCAGGAGAAAGGAAAAGAATCCATTTTCTCTTACACTGTGAAGATACAGCATGTAGCAAAAGAGTATGCCATAAAATTCTTGTCCAGATGTTGGACTAGATTATGGGGAAAAATGTCCAAAAAAAAGTAGTAAATGCAATGAAATCTTGAGTTTGAAATTATGTGGTTTTACCTATATGGTCAAGTGCTAGTGAATATTCCCTGCCATATTTTGATTTACTGCTTTCGTTCTTAGGCCTATAGCCAGCTAAAGAAGAACTGTGTTCCTGCAGTATCTTCTGTCACCAAGTTCTGATTGTCAGGCCATAGAGAAATTTTAATTATCTATTTATACTTTAAGTCTGGCAGCACCTATACAAAGAGGTATTTTGAATTGAACTAGTGTATAATGATTTTTTTGTTTGTTTTTTAATCTCTCCATGATACAGATGTTGGACCTTTGCTTGGAAGCAGAGTTCAAGAACAGCTGGGCAAAGAAGTACGTCCCGCACTTGATGCAGCGCTGACAATGGCAGGAGGTAAAGATGTACATGTCGTTATATTAATGTTCTGTTGCCATGGTAAAACAGGCATCATCTTTCTAGTGCAGAAGTATGGAATGACTTTATGAAGTACCATGATTCAACTTACCATTTCTCTGTATGCCTTAAAGCTTCTTTTAAACTGAGGATTTCAGATATTTTAAGGTTTATAAATGTATTTTAAAACTAAATCAAGATTTATGTGCTATTGTTGATACCTGGTTTCAGCAGCTATTGAAGGGATGAAATCCGAATTCCGTGCTTTAGATTGTTGTTCTTTTCAATTGAATATAAGGGGGACTAGGAAAACTGTGCTTTACGAGAGTCCATAGGTCAGCAGGTTAGTCTTTAATAGGTCAGGAAAATATGATGGCCTCATCCTGTACACTGCCAAGCTTATTATGAGATGCTGTCTGTAATTTCTTCATTGTGTCTTTGTGTTTAGCATTCCTCATGCTTAGTCCTGTCTTCTTTCAAAGAAGATATTCCTTTATTACTTTTTCTATCTAAGGCTTTTTTTCAGGAGTCAGGTACAGCTTATAGAGAAAAAGGCATCCATGAATCTGAGTTCTTTTGGGTTTTTTTACCCATGAATTCTTTCCCATTTACTCGTCGTCATTGTCCTTTCTTTGATTTATTTCTCTTGTTTGTCTTGAAGTCAAAGTGGAAAGGGCTATCAAAGGTAAAAAAACCAATAAAACCTTGTGTTGTGTAAAGTGCACTATTTTTGTAACTTGTGTATTTTTAGTTGTATGTGTGTGGTTTTTTGTCTACTAAACACCTGTTCAGTGTTTTGTTTTTTGGGTTTCTTCATATGATTAGGATGATTGGGATGAAATCTAAATCTCAAACAGTGTTGAACACTCATTAATGCTTGGTTGATGCAACATGAACTCTTTCCCTTTTCATCTTGCAGCTATTTAATTTGTGAGCTGGATTATAAACAAAATACTGAAAATACTGTTTTGTGGATATGGGCTTTCTTCTAATTTCTAGTGACCAAGTGTTAAAACTCTTTGCTGAAACCACTGAGTAAGGAGAGGTAGGGAATGTGTAGAAGAGTGTAATCTGGGAATCTCAATAAAAGTAGCCTGAGTATATTCATTTGTTTGTAAGAAGATAATAAGTGATGCATTTTTCTGTGCAATAAATACATATTCTGTGCTAGAGGGTTTTTCTGGGAGGGAGGCAGGGTTATTTAAATCAATATTATTAAGAATATAGCATTCATACATGTGCACTTTCTCTTCATATCTGTATCTATAGCCTGGTTTCTAACTAGAGGGGGTTTTTTGAAACTTCATATCCTTCCAGCCATCAGAGAAACGAAGGAAGCACTGGAAAATGTGAGCGTCTCTGTAGAGGTTTTACAGGAGGGAACAGAGAGGCTCCACGCAAACTTGACAGATGTTAAAATGCACCTAAGCAACACCCTCAATGATTCTGCATGCTCTGCGACTCAGGCTGCCTCAACTTGCAATATCATCAGGAATTCACTAAATCAACTGAACATCAACGCCAATTTTAGTGGGGTAAGAGAATGTTTTTCAGACTTCTACAGTGTGATTGCCTTGAGTAAGCCCAGTAGTATCTCTGCAACTTAATGGCTTGGTGTGTGCTGTCCCTGGTGAGATAAGTGGCCTTCCCATAATCTATGTTTCTAGGTAATTCTGGTCGCTGTTTTCATCTTGTGCATAGAAGAGGATAAAATGTGTGTCAAGCAGTTACATTAAAGTGCTTCTCTGGGCAGTGAAACAGTATGTCCTCCCAGAAACGCGAAGGTTAAGCTTTGCTGTTGTACAGCAAAGGTTTCAGGAGCGTGCTACAAAAATTCTACTGCAAATCATGTTTCTAGTTTCTTTGCCCTCTCTCCTACCTTTGAAATGTTTACTAAATTAACAGCTCTACTACTTTGATGTGACCCAAGAATGCTTTTTGCTTTCTAGTTGCCAGGAGTGAGCTCACAGCTTGCGAAGGTCAATGATGTCCTTAAAATAGACCTTTCTAGTTTGGTTCAAAAGGTATGTTTCTTGACAGGCTTGTAAACTGTTAATTAATAAACTGGGATACTTTTATATCACTTGTTTTTCCTAGGCTTTCTCAAGCAGAATTCTCTTATTCCTGCCTCATCCTGCCTTCTGGTGGATATCTCTCATTATTATTCCATTGTTTGGCCAAGATTAGAAAGTATGAATGTAGTGCTTTATATCTCAGCGGTACTACAGATCAAAAATGCATTGCTAATTTTCTGCTTGGCAGAACAATCCTTAAAAACCAAAAAGGCAGAAACATGGATCTGTGGTGTGCTCTATATTTTTTGTTTCAAACTAAAGAAAAGTCCACGCTTTCCTAATTATTTTTATTGTATTCCAGCTATTTTGAAGTATGTCTTCCAAATTCTTCATGTGCGTATTTGATATTAGATCTAGTGCAATGGACCTAATGGGATTACTGTTTGTGTTGCAAAACACAATGATTTTCACCTAGAAAAAAATGGCTTAGTGTGAGCAATTTAAAAATCTAGCAATCTGAAAATGTTTACTAGGAACAATAGGCACTTTATGAAATCAAAGGGTGTGTGAAGGGGGCTTAGACCCTTGCCTGGTTCTGAAATGATAGGTCTGCAGGAAGTAAAACTTCAAACATCCACTGCAGTGGCGTCTTCTTTCTGTCCAGGTGAGCTACTGAGCTTGGTCCCTGTGGTTTAGACTAGTTCTTTCCCTTTCTCGCTGAGGAAGGCATTGCAGTGTCTTCAAAGGCAGTTGAATTTTTGTTGTTTGTAACATGCATTTCATGTTAAGAAGGCACAGACTTGCAAAGAGGAGGCACTGACCGGCACACAGCAGCTCCTTTCACTTAATGAGTCTTTATATGTGCGTTCTCAGTTTTACATCAGATAGATCTGACAGGCAACAGTGCTATAAAGTTTGAGATGTGACTGAGGCATGTATATTTAAATTCAGATTTTTTTTTCCCAAGGAATATCCTGGAGAGCAAACTGAATCTGAAAAAGAATTGAGTTCCTGTTTTGCTTTGACCTTTTATAATGTGCAGTAATAAAAAATGTATTTTTGATGGTATTACCACAAATATTTTAGAATGTGTGCAGTTTTACTTCTTGTAGAAAAGGAAAAATATAGTAAGTAATTTGACAGTGAGAAATTTATTACAGTGTTTTTAACTTTTAGGGTTATGCAGCATTTAACGATACTCCAGACTTAGTGGTGAATCAAACACGGAATATTTTATCAGGTGAGGACAAACTGTCTTTTAATTTTGATTGTTTAATGTTGATGAAACTTAATGATGTTTTTGTTTTGTTTTACCGATAATACGTTTTCTGGGCTAAAGAGCATTAAAATGGAAATGTAAAATTTCGGGGTATTTTTATTTAGTTTGGTGACACAAAAATCCCACAGAAAGCCACCATGTGTTAATGAGGATCCAAAATTAAATCTAAAAATAGAGCATATGGTATTTTATGGAGGAGTTTTATTTGTTAGGCTTTTTACTGTTCAAAGTCACGCTGAAGCTTTATCTTTTTTTTGGTTGAAAAGCTCATTTTCCTTGACCAATGTGCCTGTAACGTATTTAGGAGTGTGGAGTTAAAAAACTGAACCTGCCTGCTGCTGTATTAAAATGTATTGGATGGCAAAGAGGAGGTAAAATTAAGCCTTAAGGATAATTTAAATGTCTCTTTTCATTTCTTTGGTACTTGGGTTTACACTATGTTTCTGGTTTTTAAACCATGACACACTGTTACTCTCTGATGGTACCTGGACACTTGACATTTGAATAAAATGTAGTAGAGTATGTGTATACTAATCTGTTTTAATTTTTGTTCTTGCATTGTGGACCTGTTCTGCATATATAAACAGCTGTTCCTTGTAAGTTTTTCTTTCTACTTTTCCCCCTCCTGGGCAAAATGAAGCACAGTATGTTTACAAGCAGAGCATACTGTGAACTTGCCTGAACTGAGCTAAAAATTATAAATATAGTGCAGACTTACTCATTGTCAGTGCCTGCTGATATGCATAAACACAAACAAGCCATCTTAATTTATCTATTTATCAATTGTTGGGATTTTGGTTTTATAAGAACTGGGTTTGAGTTACAAAGCAAATAACCTAGGTTTGCTAGGGGAAAAAAAAGGCATTTATTTGTAAGCTTTCAAAAGAAGAGTGTTTTGGAGCCTGGTTAAATTTAGAAGAGTAAGCATCTAAACAAACAGCAAAAAACTTGCCCAGTTGTTTGAGAAAAGGGAGACTGTTGCCTACTGCCAAACAGCAACCTGTTTAGTTATAGGTCCTGCTGTTTCAAGTATGCTCCAAGTTGAAATAAGGGGAAGAGTAAACAGAAACTGTATTTTCAAATAGAAGATATGTATAATAAGTGAATTAATCATGCCTTTGTGTATCTAAATGGTGTGTATCTAAACTGTAAGTATAGGGTAGCATGTTCCTTCTTAATTTGAGGGAGGAAAATGGCTTAGTTGAACACTATCTCAAGAGTGTTGCTACCTAATTGGAATGAATTTATTTATGTAATCTTTGTTAAGAAGGTTGAAAGTAACTAGTATAGATTCTCAATATAGCCAGTCTAATTTCTTTCTCAGTGTTGTATTCTCAAGGGATGGAATTTAAATAGATCTCGATCATGTCCTCTGTTAACTTAGTGGCTAATTGTCTTGCTCAGTGTTACCATATGCAATATTGCATGAAAAGCAAGATTTAAGCTGGCTAGATTGGAAGTGACACATTAATTATAACAAAAGGAAAGAGAGAACTCTGGCTTGACATCTACATCTTTCATCATTAAATTAAATGCTAAAAATGTGTGTTTTAAAATGACATTGTGTTACTTTGAAGCTCAGTGGTTTTGTTGCCTGCTTGTCTCTTCCTCATGCTTGTAGTCATGGCTTGCTTGTTTTGTGTGGCAAATGGCTTAATAGCATTTTGTAATGCATACATAGAATGAAAATTTCTTCTATGAATGTGTAACAGTGCACTGTGTTCTTTTAGATATCAAAAATGTGCTGGAATCCATTGGTTCAAATATTACTACCTTTGCAAAAACACTCCCTGTTCAGAAGATTTTAGCAGATCTGACGGTATATCTTACACAAAGTGAAGCGTATGTTCAAGATTATTTTCCAGTAGTGGAGCAGTATGATTTCTACAGGTATGTACAGGAAGTAAATCAAAAGTGAATTTCTACCTGTTGGTAATACTTCATAATATTTTAATGTTCTGTAAAAGCAATTAAAATATTAATAATGAACACAGTGGAACACAGTGAAACACAGATGCTGTAAGGCATTTGTTTGTTACTGGCATTTTGGTAAAATTCAGAACTGCAGCTAATCAACAACTGGTGCTGTTTCACTGCAGAGCAAGAGGTAGTTCCTACTGTGTAGGCCTTCGGGTCTTCTTCAGAAAGGATTGGTGTAGGTAGATGTCAGAGGTGTAATGCATAAAAGAAGGGATTGTGTCACAATGACAGTGTGACTTCTTATTTAGGGCTCAGTTTTGCTGAGTTTACAGCTAAGTTGTGAGAGCATAGGAATGTAGAGGCCTTGCTGATCTGTTTTTATTTCGCGTTTTCTACCATAGAGAGTAGTAGGGATTCTGCTGCACACCTTGTGAATCTTCGTGCACCTGTGCTTGTTTCTGCTGGTGTAGTACTTGTCCTCGTGAATGCTTAGGTTAATTGTACCCTGAGAAAAAAAACATATTCCATGTTCTTCTTATTTGAGACTTGTGTGACTCCTATAATTAATCTCACAGTCTGAAGCATAAGGCTTTTTACTTCGTATCATTTAACTTTGTCCAGATTTAGCCATTTCAGTCCTCAAGCTCATCAAGTTCTCCCTATATTTTGAAACTTCAGTTGTTCCTGTAATCAATAATTGTTTCTATCTTTGTGTCATAATCAGTTTCACTGCTGCAGAATGTATGCTGATGGCATTAATGCAGTTTTAAATCAAAATGAGAAGACTGAACTTGAAGAACCTTACTTACAATCTATAATCTTTAACCCATTCCTTGTCAGGCAGTTTTTGTGGTGAGCCTTGATGTGTCGAATTTATTAGTATTTTCTTTGAAGCTCAGATTGTATTTAACCAAATAAATATGTTGCTTTGTTCTGCTGCAGTATGCCTCTGTTAATCTTGTATTTAGATTCAAAGAAGTGTAGAAATATCTTATTTGCATGGCACTTAAATACACATTCTTGTTGAACCTGACCTAGTAGTATTTCCAAGTACAAGTGAAACCAAAGCCTATTGCTGTCCAGGTTATTTTCTGTCTGTCCCTTCCTTAATTACAGATGCATTGTTCATTGTTCTTAATAAGTATTCTTTTACAAATGTGCGTGTCAGCATTAATGTTTTTATTTTTCTGTTTTGGCTGTGCATATTCATCATGATATTCCTTTTTCTGGTTCCCACTTTCTCTCTACAGAGGTGCAGGGAAGACAAAAGGGAACTTAAGAAATAAAAGCTGGGAGAAAGGGAGCAACAGGGAAAAGGAAGAGCAGAGGGAATTGGGAGGAGATGGAAGGCTAGAATGAAATACAAGATGTGTGAAATAAATGAGTGTGCTCCAAATATGTGGGCAGATAGAACTATTATGGGATTTAATTAATAAAAATGAAGATTCAATTCCTATTCAAGATCTTTCTTCTGATCAAGTTCTGTTAAATGCTCCGTACAGTGAAAGCATTCCAGCACAGACACGTAAAGCTAGGTATTAATAGCCTTAAATGCATTTACTTACTGTTACAGTCCTACCGCACTGTGTGCAAAAAGTAGTAAGCCTTACAGCAAGAGTAGTGTACTTCATGACCAGTGGTGAGTACATATTCATAAATTTCTCCTTTGTTTCTTTAATAAATTACTGTTTGAGCATCTGCCTCCTCGGAGTCATAATTTGCTCCACTTGGTGCACTTTAGAATAGTACAGTTCACCTGCAGTAATGGGGTGGGAACACCTTGTTCCTGTGATGTTTGTTCCCCAGCCCTTCAGGAGCAGCTGTCTATTATGCAACAGTCATCATGTTCTCTCCCAAAATATATGCAGGTGTAGGAAAACCATTTTTTCATTGCTAATATTTGTTGCTCAAGCAGAACCATGAGTGGACCAGTTGGGAATATAGTATTGTCTTGATGTATTCTGCAGGTCTCTGGTGTATTCTTTGCATGCTAATAATCAAACACTTTGGGCTTTATTTCTTAGGTGGCTGGGGTGTCTCATTCTGTGCTGCATGGTGGTCCTGATTCTGATCTTCTATTGTCTTGGATTGCTGTGTGGCACCTGTGGTTATGATAAACATGCTTCTCCAACAACCAGAGGCTGTATCTCCAACACCGGAGGAAACTTCCTCATGGCGTAAGTTTCACTTATTGGTGAAAGATAAAAAAAAGGTACCTGTAGAAGGTTGGTTTTACTGATTTATTCTTTTTTTAAGGGCATGTGCGTGAAAAGAATTGCTGCTTTTTATGTGCATGTGCTGGAAAAAAAACAGAACAAAAATAAGTACTGGTCTCATGTACTTCCACTGGGGGTCTTGGGAATTTTGGGTTCTCCTTCAATGAGGATTGTAGCTGAAGGATAAAATCTCTGAATCTGCTGTTCTGAGGCGAGTGCTGTAGCTGATGTATTTCTGTGTAATGTTGTTTTTTAACCCCAGGCAGCAATTAAGTACCACACAGCAGCTTGCTCATGCCCTCTGGCCCCTGGTGGGATGGGGAGGAGAATCAGGAGAGTTTAATAATGGGTGGTGTATAAAATAATGCTAACAATAATAATTATAATGAGAAAGAGAAAGAGAGAGGAATAAAACCCTTAGAAAGAAAACAAGTGATGCACAATACAATTGCTCACCACCCCTTGACCAATGCCCAGCCTGTCCCTGAGCAGTGATCAGTGGCTCCCAGCCAACTCACTCTGGCCTATGTACTGCGCACAACGTGCTGTGGTATGGAATACCCCTTTGGCTAGTTTGAGTCAGGTGTCCTGTCTCTGCTCCCTCCTGGCCTCTTGTGCCCCTCCTCACTGCAGAGCGTGGGAAACTGAAAAGTCCTTGATTTAGAGTAAGCATTACTTAGCAACAACATGTGTCATCAACTTTATCCTCATACTAAATCCAAAACACAGCACTGTACCAGCTACTAAGAATAAAATTAATCTTTAACCCAGCTGAAACAAGGACAGCCCATTTGGAAACTGCAAAAACTGGGAACAGATATAAAGCGTGTTTCATAGCTTTTTAGTACACTTGAGCAATTGCTTAAAAGAAAAAAAAAGCCATGCAAGGAATCGGGAAACACTTGACTTTCTCAGAGCGCTTTAGGAGTTTAAGGGTTGCTGTTGGAAGTTCCTAGTAGTGGTTTAATATCATTTCTGCTATGTGCAAGAGAAGCTTGTATCTGAAATTTGTCTAAAATTCTTTTGAGAGCACAAGGCCAGAAAGTTGAATTTTAAAAAGAAAATTGTTTGCTTTTGTGGCTCTTAATTCTTAAAAGAGTTTGCACACCCAGTGCTGATGTGGGCATTTTAAATGTGATTTAGCTGAAGACTGTACAGAGCTGAAAGGTGTAAGATGTTTCAGAGGGCAAAAACCTATTTGGAAAACAGAAGCATTTCAACCATCTGCCACTTGTCATATTGTAGCTGCTAACTTTTGGCTTCACTGTTGCCCCAGGTGTATATACTTTGTTCTTCAAAAGCAAAAATTTACTCAACTTATTTTCTTTCAGTGGTGTTGGATTCAGTTTTCTTTTCTCCTGGGTGCTGATGACTGTAGTCGTGCTCACTTTTGTCACGGGTGGAAATGTAGAAAAACTGGTCTGTGAGCCCTTTGAAGATAAAACTTTATTCAAGGTAAAATTATGCACATTATTAAACAGTGACTGGAATCCCCATGAGGCCTGATGGTCTTGTCAGTTATGTATGGCATATTATTTTTTAATGGGACACTTTAAGTGAATTTGGATCTGGTTTTACTTTCCCGTTACGCACCGAATAGAGACATTCATCCTTTCTTGGTTTAATTTGCTTTGCAGTGTAAATACCACGTTTGTCATCTTGTGGAGGTACTTTTTTCTGTGAATTCAGCATTTCTTGGTGAAGTTCAGTTTTAATATTCATTTTCTGCACTAGAGAGGTTGAATTTGCTGGCTTGCTTGTGTTTCCGTTAGTGGGTGATAAGCTTAGATGAGGGTATGTGTCAAAAGATTGCATATGAATAACTTCATTAATTGAAAACTCAGAATTATAGTAACATTACTGAATTTTGTCTTCTAGGTTTTGGATACTCCCTACTTACTAAACCAGCACTGGAAAAACTATCTTTCTGGCATCCTGTTTAAAAATCCAAATATTAACTTGACTTTCGAAAATGTGTACAGGTATTAAAGTTACAGTCATGGTTATTGAAGATTTAATTCAATTTATACATATTAGTTTTGTGGTATCTTCCATGCTTGATATTTAAAGCACATGCAAAAATGATACACATTCCAGAAGACATTCTGATTTTCCAGTGAATCAGTAGCAAAAGCATGAGTTACTAGAGGTAGTGTTAGTGCAATACATATAACAATATTGTTGGAGTGTTTGATAAAATCTTTTGCATCAGGTTGGTTCTCTTAAAATATGAAAACATCATGAATCATTCTCTTAACACTTAGTCCTCAAGGTGGTTTTTAGGCTGATATATTTTTATTTTTACAGTGACTGTAAGGAAAACAAAGGAATTTATACCTCCCTTCACCTAGAACACCTGTTCAATATCAATGAATTTCTAAATATTAGTATGGTAAGTAAAGAAAGTATGAGCAAGTGCATGATTACTTCTGAAGGCTGGAGAGGTGTTTGAAAGCAGTATGACATGTCTCAAGTTTGTGGGATTTTGGTTTTTGTATGCAATACATCCGGTAACGAGGCAAGAAATGGCTAGGCTAATTCAAAAGGAAGGAATCTGTTTACAAGTAAGATGTTCTTTGCCTGTCTCAGTGGACCACAGAAGGTTCTCTGATATGCTTTTTTATGATAATAAAAATATAGTTGATTTTAATTTTGAAACTTGCATAGAAGTTTGAAGTCTAGCATCTTCCAAAGACTACTTATGGTGTTTAATGAGAGTCTTGCTCTTTAGATAAATGTCTTTCTTGGTGTGTTCTCTTCTGATTCCAGTCAGATTTATATTGATCCAGGATACAATATACTGTGCTCCTAAGAATGGTTCCTGATTTCAGTGGGAAGGGGTTGGGATAAAATAAAATCTTTTCAGTTAAGCTGTAATAATACATGACTTCATTGTCATTACTTTTACAAGGGCATGTAGTGATAGAAAAAAGGGGAATGGTTTTAAGCCAAAAGAGGGGTAGCTTTAGATCGGATATTATTCACTGTGAGGGTGATGAGGTACTGGAACAGATTGCCCAAAGAAGTTGTGGCTGCCCCATCCCTGGCAGTGTTCAAGACCTGGTTGGACAGGTCTTTAAGCAATCTGGTCCAGTGGAAGGTGTCCCTTTCCATGGCAGGGGATTGGAACTGGATGAGCTTTAAGGTCCCTTCCAACCCAAATCATTCTATGATTCTATAATCACATGACCATACTAATTCTGGGGTTGCCTGTAATACTGATCTTCATTACAGCAACCCCTGTGGAATCCATATTCTGTTCTTCCAGGCACTGTACCCACGACACAGTCCCTGCCCCCAGATAATACACAATTAAAATGAACAGGAAAGATTATTTTGAATGTCCACAGCAGACTGAGAAGGAGGTGGAGGCTGGAAAGGAAGTCAGGTTTCCAGATTCCTCATCTTTTGCTCTGTGGCCTGTGCAGGAAAGGTAACATTTTAGATTTGGATGCCATGCAGAAGGACTTCAGGTAATGATAAACAAGTCATCTTTAGTTCCCACTAAACATATTTAGGGGAGTCTCATTTAGTCCTATGGCTAATAGTGTGGACAGTGTCTGTCCTGGCCACAACAGAGATACCAAATTCTCTAGGTTTCCTTGGTTAGGGCCAGGGATAGAAATTAAATATTTAAACATAACATTTCCTGGAGAGGAAAGAGAATTCTCTTTTATCTCTGTCTCCTCTTAGGAGGGAGTAACATCTATTCAGAGAAGCCTGCTTAAATGGATGTAATGAAAGGCAAGTAATTCATTGATATGAAAGATGCGTGGCTAGGTTAGAACATGGCATTGCTAAACTGTGTGGATACTGCAGGGAAGGGAAGAACATTACCTGATGGATTCCAAAGTTAATTGAATTCAATTGATGTAAGCAAAAATCAGTGTGTGCTTCTTCACAGAAGCGATGAGTCAGCAAAAGCAAGATGCTTGGGGAGAGGCAGCTATAGACATATATGCACTGAGTGCAAACCGCTTACATGCTTTATTTTGTTTCCCTCTCAGTATACAGAAGATGTAGCTCTTAAAATTGAGCATATTCAGATAAACCTCAGCAAAATCATCCTGCTGGATGAAATTGGGAAGGAGAATCTTCTGAATTTCAGCTCTTCAGGAATAGAAGGGATAAACTTTGCAGCATATTTGGCAGAGGTGAGACTGTAGTCAACCAAGATTTGACTGGGACAAAGCATAAAATGAAATGTTTCTTTTAACCATGAGCAAAATGGAGAAAAATCTGCTTTTGTGTGAAGGGGTGTGTTTTGGAGAATCACAAAACATGAAGCAAAAGCACTTCAAAAGTTAAGCTCAATAAACATTTAAGGAAATAAAGGGTAGACAAAGTAGGTGGTATGCAGTGTTTGTATGCAATAACAACATACACTCTTTCTTCTGCTGTTCGCATCTTGTTTCAGATCAATAAAAGCGTTACCAAAGTTGATCTTCTGTCATTTGCTAATGACTTAGAAGCAAGAGCAGACCAGCTGGTAAGTTTAATTCACTAATGCAGTAATACATAAAATGTATTGTTTTTATACTTTGTAAGTATAAATACATAGGCAGGCATTTAGACTTCCTGTGGAAGTATTCTTGTACTTCAGACACTTATATACATGATGCATTGTCACGTAAGGAAAAGCTTTCAAGAACAACATTGGATATGAACTGTATTTTAAATATTGCTAATTATTGATTTTTCTGTGCTAACTGTTGTACAGTTTCTGCTTTGGAACTATAATTTCTTGAATTCCACTGTTTGCTTAAGAAATGAGGGGAATACTTGCTGTTTATGCTGTCTACATTTTAGGGTCCCAGTTGGAAAAAAAATAGGTTAGACTGTGATGAAAATTATGATTTGAATTAATTTTATTCCAGTTAATGAGCAGAATGTTTTGCAATTAGCAATAAAATTAATACTGTGGTAGCTCATAAGAGCTCTAATGAGGACTGGGGCCCCAGTGTGGCAGGAGAACACACAAAAGAGATCCTGCCTGCTCTGAAGGTCTTTTTTGTATGCAGACACATGGACAATGGTCAGAGGGTGCAGCTACGGCATTGCTTGCAGATGAATCTGCAGAATGACACAGCTGTGTTAACCGATAGTGAATATTCAGCTAATATGTTTGTATGAATTTGTTTTTCCAAATGAGGGTCATAGTTTGGCCATGAGGTTGGAGATTGGCCCAAGACAAATGCCTGCATTGCGATGTAGGAGGGAGAGTTGTGCTGCATATGTGCTGCTATCGCTTGGATCACTAAGGGGCACAGAGAGCAGAGTGAGACCATGCTGTCTGGAATTTATCAGATATCCATCCCTCCCCTAGGGAGAAGGCGGCACAGTAGAGGCTGCTGGTATGCTTACTCCATGTAATTTGATCACACATCTTAGTGCTTTTTTCTGCCACATGTGCGCTCATGTCAGGTTTAGGCTGCTCAGAGCTTTTCTTGTATTATGGTTAGCATCCTCTCCAAGTACCATGAGTGAGCCACATGTTGCCTGTTTACTCATGTAGTTTGTCTGCTAAATTGGACAGATACTAGTAACTTTGGCCACAGTTCACTTCAATTTTCAGTTTTTACTGTGCCATTTTGAACCTTATACAGGTGGGGAGTTTTTGCTGATGTTTTGGGTTATTTTCTGAGTGAAAGCTGAGGTTCTTCAAGTGTGTTATGCTTTACATAGAATTGCCTTTGAGTTGTCTCTTTAAAGGTATATTCTACATAGCTCCATAAAGGAAATTTATTGTGCTAGTAGATAGGGTTTTTTTCTTTATTTTTGGTAATAGAATCTAGAAGAAGTATTCAAATTGAGAATAGATTAGGCAGAGTAATTTCTTCATATAGAAGACAAAACCATAGTATTAAATATGTTCACTGTCACAGTGTTATGTTTTTATTTCTTCCTTAGTGTAATCTATGAAATGTCTGAAAAAAAAAAAACCAAAACCCTCCAAAACCCCACAACAATATGACATAGTACAAAAATCAGATTGTTTCAAAACTTATACTGGTTTCCAAGAATATTTTGTAATCCCGCTTTGTTATTAGTGTTAAATCTTAAAGTTTACAAGAACCATTAATTAAAGAATAAACTAAAACCTTTTGGAATTAATTAACCATGGGATTGTAGTTTACATTTTCTGGCACCTTACACGAAATTGAATGGATCTTTTTATACTGGAAGGAGTAAATGGAATAAAACTTGTATCAAAACACTGGGTCAGGGTATGGAGGAGGGAGCTACCACCCATGGGTGTTGTTAGGTAAGGAAATTCAGCTTGTCAGTGCAGCACATGAGGCATCCTGAAGCTCAGTGCCACAGCTGACCACTTACATGAACACTTCTCAGGAAGCAAATACATCTCTGAGGTATGCCATTAGTACACTTTCAAAACAGTGAGCAGCGTGTATTCAGTGTGTATGCAGGGAGCCAAGTGATTTTGCCATCAAAAAGAAATGGAAGAGAGATGTATTTCTGAGAATAAAATCAAATTCCACGGAATTTTGCAGCAAGTGTGAGCTCCAGACAGGCAGTCAGTCTTGAAAATCAGGGCACAAATTCATATCTTCTGACTGAAAATCAGGAGCTGCAGAAATGAAGAATAACTTCCACAGACACGTTTCCAAGTTAGTGTCTGGGAAACTTCTGTGCCCCTCAGAAAGCAGAGTGTGCCTCAAGGTGATGTCCACAGTGCCCAAAACAAAAGCAAGTACCTGTGCCTGGGCAGTGCTCATCCTAGCTGCGGTGCCATGCTGCCGGGTTCTTGCAGTGAGTTAAGAGGGGGATGTGCTCGCTCCTCTGTATCTAAAATGACTTAGTGCACCAGTGAAAATTCTCTCCAGTTAAATCTGTGCTGGCAATGTTATAGCCAGAAAAGCAGTATAATGTATCTGGTTTGGTTATTGAGGTTTGAATTATTAATATGGTGATTTCTCCTCTCTGTGTGTTGAGGAATTCAATTTTCCATTTCCTGTTGTTAGCATCAGCTGTTCTGCAATGGATGAGGATAATGTGCAATTTTCATTGTTTCTTGCTTTGTTGGAAAGCTTTGAGGCTACTGAACAATATGGCATAATTGTGTTTTTTACAGCCAAAAGGAGCACTGGAAAATGCCTTAAAAGGACATGCAAACAACATTCGAATGATTCATAACCAGCAAGTCATTCCACTGGAGCAAGCTATGGTAAAATATTAAAGCAATACTAAAATGTAGCTACAGAAAATATGAATCTTTAAATTTCTTAAATACAGAAAGCTGGACTTTTGCTAGTACTTAAGCACAGATTGCATTTTCACTGTGTCACTGAAGAGTAATCTGGTTAAAGTATGTGTTTAATAAATAGTTTTCCTACTTGTAATGCTGCTACTTTATAATGCTTTCTAAAATCGTGACGTTTTTCCTCCCCATTTTTTTTTCCTGTATTTTTGATTATATATGAATAAAATAGGAAATGGGAGAAATTAACAAAATCCTAACCCTAATTCACTCAATTTCGTTTTTGCTTAGCATTTGTCTTCATTATTAAAAGCAGTTGCTATTTTCACACTTTATTTCTTGGAATTAGCAATCACCTAACAGTGTTAATTAGAATTGGAAACTCCTGACAAGAGTATTTAGAGCCAAAGGAAAGTATTTTTTATTGATGTCATTAAAGATGAGAAAGGGCTGCTTCTGCCTTATTTTGCCAGGCTTTTAAGTGTCAAGCTGTGTATATGCTAGGTGATGACTTTTAGTTTATCCTATCATCTGATGCAGTGTTCCTACCCTATCAAAGCCCTCTGGTAGAAAAGCGTTGTCTTCTCTTCCAGTCTAATTCTATGTTGTTCTTTCCTAATTAACTCCTAATTATTCTCATCTCTTTTTCCTTTTACAAAACTGACTGTCAAGAAATACGTTAAAGCTAGGGTAAGTGCTTTTTCCCTTCTGAAATTGCACATTATAGAATTCTCTGAATGCTTGGTTCTAATTTTAACTGTTCTCTCTTAACTCCAAATAAATCTTAGTTAAATCTATAGTCTCCCAATACACAGTGCATAAGAGTCATAGAATGGTTTGGTTTGTAAGGGATTATTAGAGATAATATAGTTCCAACCCCCTGCCACAGGGGCAGGGACAGCTTCCACTAGAACAGGTTGCTCAAAGCCCCATCCAGCCTGGCCTTGAACACTTCCAGGGATGGAGCAGCCACAGCTTCTCTGGCCAGCTTGTGCTAGTGCCTCACCACCCGCACAGGGAAGAACTTCTTCCTTATATCTAATCTAAATCTACCTTCTTTCAATTTAAAGCCATTACCTCTTGTCCTATCATTACTTGCTCTTATAAAAAGTCATATTCATTTTAATGCAACTGTTGTTAACTATATATAGTGTGATATATTGTATTATATGAAATAATCTAGAGAAGATCAAACTATGTATATAATATTAAAAGAGATGGGCTCTTACCTGTGGCAATGACTTGAATGTTTGGGTTTTTTTCTTCCCTTCTTTCTAATAGAGCACTTTAAATCAGAGCATCCGGTTACTGAAGAGGACATCATCTGAACTTATGGTAAACTTTTCTTTCTGGCAACAGGAACATTTTTATGTGTTTTATGTCCATTCACCGCACATGCAGGGCATATATTTTCAGTACAACTGTTTCTATTTCTAGCTGTTCTGTTACTGGAAAAGATTGTAATGCATTGAGGGTCTAGCAGGGATTCAGATATTTCTTGTGCACAGCTTTTTCTACCCTGTCTTTCCCTTCCTTACAGAGGGGAAAAAAAAAAAAAGAAAAAGTTGGCATTTTTTTTTGAAGCATGAGTTGTAAACTGAATTGTCACATGATAAACTAGACTTCAGAGCAGTTCCATATGGTGTGTTACTCATTTTCCTAAAAATGTAGTTGTTTTTTCTAGAATCCTTGAATGCAAAACTTGGGGAGTGTGGGGGGAAGGCAACCAAGAAGCAAAACACAAAAATTCAACTGAGAAAAGAGAGCTTGACATGTCTTTAACCACCTCTTCTCCAACATCCAGCTCCCAGCCTGGTTTTTTTAGCACTGGACTTGTTACCTTCCTGCTTCAGCCTTGCTGTGGTAGCCTGGACTGGTAT
Organism: Psittacus erithacus; assembly: GCA_009867235.2. Lineage (NCBI taxonomy): Eukaryota > Metazoa > Chordata > Aves > Psittaciformes > Psittacidae > Psittacus > Psittacus erithacus. Next base: position 28,489 of record WYDI02017735.1, on the reverse strand, counting down.
AGAGGCTTCCCCAGGACAGCCATGTTTCCCCTCTAGGTAGCAGCTTATGCCCACCCAATGGGACCACTGCCTTCACAGTCTGCTGGACTTGGGAGAATATGCAACAGGATGGTTACTCTTCTGGCAGCAAAGCTTTCTGTTGCCACCAGCCTGCCTTGGCTCTGCTGGCAAGAATCCAGCCACGCTAGCTAGCACTTAAGAGTCATAGTTACAACAGCTTGATAGACCATACCTACCCCAGTTCTTCCCATTATGGTTTTCACCCGTCCATAGCAGCAGGTGAGCTAGGTTTCCTTTAGAATCTGTGATTTGAACCTGGAAGGTGGGGCTAAGAAGCCATGAAATCAGGTGCTGATAAGACAGTGTTTGACGTGTAAGTGTATTTGGGAAACACCTCTACAGTTTCAGGCTGTATGTACATTGTCCTTTGTGTGTGTTCTTTGGGAGACTTGATAGTGTTGCACATGCATTGAAGAAGTGTCTCAATCCTTTTGGATATTGATTAGCAGCATGCTCTAGCTGTATAGAATCATACTCTAGTATGTAAGAGTTGTAATAGCGTACAGGCACCGTATTCTTGCTGTGCACTGTATGTGTCTGTAATATATATACTACATTGATGAATGTATTTCTACTTTTACAGAAAGGAAAGAGAATGGAAGAGAAAGCTGATCTAGTATATAAATTGGTAACATAGGATTCAGGAAAAGATGCTAATGTCTTCCTTTTAGTAGTGAGGGAATTTTGTCAGGTGATCTTGAATCTATAGGCTGGCTCATGTTCTGTCTGGATTTGCGTGCCTTGACAGGACAGTAACATTGGTTTTTAAAGAGAATAGGGTCCCAAAAATGGCTGCAGAGCCACTGTAACAGCCTGAAAGGAATTTATTTATATTAAATGCTGTCTCTTCCTCTCCAGGTTAAGGTGAAAAATGTCGTAAGCGCTGTTAATGCTGCCCAGCTTCTCATAAATAACAATGCTTCTCTAGTTATTGTACAGGTGAGCTTTAGTTAATTGAAGTACATTAATTTATGATGTCATGGAGATAAAGTTTCACTTACTTTTATACACTTCACCTTTTTCTGTTCCTAGGAGACAAAAAAGTATATGGATACCATAGTTGGCTACTTTGAGCAATACATTGAGTGGGTCAAGGAGTCGGTAAGATGCATTAACTTCATTGAGAAACTGTGTTTGAAAAGAATGTGAAAAAGCTAGATGATAATAATGATCATGTTACTTTGATAGTATGTTTTATAGTTTCAATTTGTAAGAGATTTGTACTTACTATGAAGGGGAAAACTTGTCTTTTGTAAATAGTTCTGTTGTGTTTGAAATAGAACAGAAATGATGAGTTGTGTTGATTTGAATAAGATGGAAAAACTACGTTTTTCCAGGGCTAGCCTGAAATCTACCATTAGCATTTGTGCTAATAGTGCACTGAGCATGTCCCTGCTTAGTTCACACTGATGTCATTAGCATCTTGTTTTATTTTTCTTTCTTCAGCTGCAGCCTTTAAGAAAGTAAGCTAAGGTTTTAGAGATGTTCAGATGATAGCATACCCCCACTGGAAGTTGGATAGGGTGAGACGAAACAATTTAATAAACAGCATCTGTAACTATAAGCAAGTTTTGAGATTCTTAATTTTATTCTGTTACATACTTGGAACTATATACGTACATTTTTTTAATATCTTTCAGATTGCCATGGAGGTAGCAGCATGTAAGCCTATTGCCAATGTGATAGATACAGCAGTAGATATTTTTCTATGCAGCTATATAGCTGATTCCGTGGTAAGGAATATTTTCTGTTATTCAGATTTGGGGCAGTGGGAAATTCTTTGAATGTACATCTGCATTTAATTATTCTGGCTTGGCTATCCTGAAGTATGATAATAAAGTGTCACGTTCAAAGTTATGCAGGGGAAAAAAAAAAGTGTTCAGATCTGGATTAAGTCCAAAGCCAAACCAGTGCTGGACTTGTTTTATGTTCCCTGTAAACTTATGCTTCTATTAGTGGGAATGCTGTAAAATTAACTGTTCTGACTAAACTTCTTACAACTTGAATTGCAAAGTAAATACAGTACTACTGGTTTGGAATAATAGTTCTGGAAAAAATATCTGGGTTTCTGTTTGATTACTTGATTCTGAATGACATTGAAATGGAAAAGCATGAAGATCTGAATTTTCAGCTGTAACCATTTCTGACTTAAGGAGAGGGAGTTAGGGAAGGAAGTGAGTGAGAAATAGGAAGGAAAAACTTTCTTAAGTGTCTTTCCTGGAATCTAGAAAACCTGAATGATGTTTTATCACTTGTCTTGTAGCAGACCTTGATTCATTCCTATACAGTGGAGACTTGGAGCATGACTAGTTGCAATATATAAGGGCATTATTGGCTTTTCATCTTGCCAAAAGAGCTTGGAAAGAGGGCACTATGTATTAAAAAGAGAAGAAACCACGTGCCTGGAAACTACCTGAAATACCTCCTAGCTATCGCTTAGCTTTATGGCACTTGTAGCAAGGTCCTAATCATACCAAGAGTAAATGTGTATAATCAATCAAAGCCAAAGCATTCGAACCTTGATAGTGCTTTAACCACAAAATGCTTAACCTTGATAATGATTAACCATGTAAACCTCCTAACCTGGCAGAATCAATTATCTCTTATGTTACAGAGCTTCTGTTCTCCTTTGGGTAGCCACTAACCATCTGGTGGGAGATGGACCATGATTTTCCTGATGATAGAACTTAGCTGAGTCACTTAAAAGTCAAAATGCCTCCAGCCAATACAAATCAAATTTGAAAAATGATCTTTTTAACATCGGTCATAACTCAGTTCAACTGTACGATAATGAAATTAGACAAACAGGCTGCAGTTAGCAAGTTTAAAAGTACCTTAAGAAAGTGCTGGAAACTCGGATTGTGAGAAATAGCCATGAGAAAGATTAATACTTTAAATACCAAGAAAGGAGAATGAAAAAATGTGACTTGTAAATTAATGCTGAGACACAAAATTACTTTTTCTACCAAGGCTGAGTACATTGCCATAACTTCTTAGGGCACTATGGCTGTGTAGCTTTGAGCAACTTCAGACACATTTCTGTTTGGTTACATTTGAGGACAGTGCTGTTCTTACTTTAGTTCACATTGACAGTGGAGAATACTTAACGTGCCCTGCTGCATGCTAGTATAAGGAGCTTCAGATAATCCGTAAGACCAGTGCCACTAATTTTGGCTGTGTTCTTCCAGTAACAATGATTAGAATATCAATGTCTTTTTCCTGGATTCTGCTTTGTTTCAGAATACCTTCTGGTTTGGTTTGGGAGGCTCCTCAATATTTTTAATTCCTGCCATAATTTTTGCTGTGAAACTCTCCAAATACTATCGTAGAATGGATACAGAGGATGTATATGATGAGTAAGTATATACTCCTAAGTAAGCTGAATGGCACATGGATTGAAATATTTTTGTAATATCTCACATGAAGGCACTATAATCCTGAAACCTTCTGCGTAGTCAGATTAGAACTGTATGTTCTTGTAGAGTATTGCAGGTTTGGGTTGGTGCCTGCACAGTGCTTCGTGCCGGTGAGGTGTGGTTGCCTTGACTTGCTATGACTGTGCAGATAGTGTCAGCCCTGACTTTGAGAAACTATTTCAGAATGAGGTTTTCAGAGCTTTGTGTACAGTGGTTATATAAATGTATTCTAAATGTACAAGTGTTTAACTTTGCTAAGTAACCTGTTAAGGTGAATTATGCCTGCTTTGTAATATTGAATTAATTATTTGTTTTCTTACTGTCTTAGTTATTCCTAACGAGTCTTTCCTTTTTCAATTGCAGTTCCTCTGTCTCAGGGACTTGGCATTTTACTTTATGATAACTGTTCTTGCACATTTTCCCGTCAGTTTTGTTTTCACTGTTTTCTGCTCTTTGGTTTTGCTCATTGTTCAGCTAGCCTGTGCACTGCATTTCTCAGTTTTCACACTGGTCATTTTTCATTACACATTCACTAGTCAGTGGAGCAGAAACAGGCATGTACATCTAAAATTACTCACTTATTAGTATCTAGTTAATTACTCCTCCTTTTCTGTGTTTTTTAGTGGTGAAACTATACCCATGAAAGCGTAAGACATTTTTGCTGGTATTTGTTACAATTATTTTATTCCAGTGGGAGGGTTTATATTTTCCATTTCACTTGTTACTTCAAATGAGGTAACGTGTTCTGTTTCACCAGGCAATATAGATTATATTAGAATATCCGACTCAAGAATACCAAAATACTTAATTTTTGGAGAATATATAAAAGTATTTGAAAAATATGAAATTCTAATTGTGCCATAACTCCTGAATGTTATAAAGGAAAAGTATGTTCTATTGTACAAACACAGTTTATCTTTGCATATAATACTGACGTCCATGTACATGTCTTAGAAACCATACTGTACATAGCACATTTTATAGTTAACATGGTCTTTCTTGGTGTATTTATTTTATTACAGTACGGAAAATGGTAATAATGGTTATCATAAAGAGCATTTATATGGTATACACAATCCTGTTTTTACAAGGTAAACCAAGTCTGAAACTGCATGCCTTCATGTGTCCTTACTTAATCTGTTATATTAATCACCTATCCACTTTTCTGCACATTTTAAAGAGAATCACTTATTTATGTGGGGGTTTTTTTGCATGGTTACTCACTACAGCAAATGCTGTATGATGTATATTTCTCCAATATTCTTTCCATAGCAGCAGATATTGTCGTAATTTCCAGCAACTTAACAAAGCAATTGCCAAAATTAGATCTTAAAATCCAGGTGATTAGGTATTTACCTAGGCCAGTGGGTGGTCCTAAATTGATAAAGATGTTAAAATACTCTGATAGCAGTTGAAAGTGATAGAATGGAATGCATTGGTAATCCCAGGTTGTTTCATTTCTTCGATTGTGACAAGAGGAGCTTTTCCTGTGGAAAAGGCAGGTGATGCAGGGTATGCAGAAAACACGAGCAGAGAAAGTGGGTGTTTCTGCGTGGGTGAAACTAGTGTAATGTCATAAAATAAGAAAGTTGAGGTTTTTTTGTAAAGGAGGGGATTTGGGTTCTTTTCTGTCTCTGCAACTTCTGTGCTGTAAAAACTTTGCTACTGTGAGACTTTGTTTCCATGGGGATAACACAGAGTGTCCCACAGCTTTGATGTTTAGGGTTGCAAAATATCTGAGTTGCTTAAGGAAGGATCTAACTTGCAATTGAAATCTGTGCTCACTGTGCCTTAACTTTGCAGCCTCATGAACAAAAGTATAGGTTGAGAATTGATAGAGAAATTCCTTCCGTGATGGGTGAATGCCAAGAGAGCTCACAGTTTGGAAGTCATGCCAGATTTTATGACTGAATTAGGTGTATGTTGTTATTTATTAGAACTGTATTTAACAATTATTAATTTGCTGACCAAATCTTGACTCCTTCTGAAAGAAATTTTTACATATAACAATATTTTTAGTGATACTTATGGTTACAATCATCATGGTATGTTCTGCAACTTAAGGGTACTCTCTACGTATTAAAACCTACAATGTGTTTAATTCAAAAATACTTTTTTCTGGCATGTCTAAGGACTCTCAGTGCTAAGGACTTTCAATATTTTACATAAGAGGAAACTAATAATTGTTCAGGCCTTAGAAGTGCCTTTCTGATCTTTGAATCTTTAATATGAATGTTAATATTCTTGACATTCATAGCATGTTTTCTGTGATATTTCAGTGATTGATGGATAGTTAAAACAGTGCTCCTGAATAAGCTAAAAATTACTAACCTAAAATAATCTTTTAAACAAAGACCCACTTGTTCAGTCCTGAGCTTATTTTCCTAAATCGTAAGTTTTAAGTTACTCAAAATGGGCTGCCATAATAAAATGTAGGGATTCAACAATGCTGACTTCTGTATGCGGAGATGATTTGAAAAACTGCTAATTGAGAGAGACACGCTTTTTGAATTTCTTAATCTGGGATTCCCACAGCAAATAGAGTCTTGATTCTAATTTTCATTTTGGCAAACTCTTCACTCTTATGCTATGCTTGCTTTTTCTCATTTCCTGTAAATTATTTTGGGAAATACTTTGAGACATGAATTCAGATAAATTTCTGTACACCTGCATTTTTGCAGGTGTGAAGAATCCCATAGGGGCTTTTTGTCCTTCAGAATCAGATGGATTTTTTTGCTGGAAAGAGAAGGCAATATTTTTCTTCATAAATATGAAATATGTAAATACAACTATGAGATCTGTATAAGGTATATTTATATTTATATAGGTATCTCCCACCGATGTTTTTCTATACATGTCAAAGATAAAGATAACCTGAAATACAGCCACCATTTTTATGAGAGCAAAATGGGAGGCTGGGTTAAGTTCTCAGAGGAGTGGTGGTGAATTGTAATCCAAGCATTTCTTTCTATCATGAAACAAAGATAATAAAGAAAGACTGTGGAGAAAATCATGAGTCCATTTCCTCCTCCTTGGAAAAATTCTTGCTTAAGTGGGTACAAGTTTGAGAATAGTTCATGCCAACTGAGCTTGTCTCGCCTTAGACACAGTATTTCTGTTTCACTCGTGGGCAAAAGAAAATGATGGTTTTGGTTTGTGTTTTTTTCTTGTATAGCTCTGTGGAACAGTGGTAACACATACTGGAAACATGAAGGGGTAAGTAATGATCTTTTAAAGTCAATTCTAGGTCTATTACTACTTTACTATTTTTAAGAAGGCTGCTCTGCTTTCTGTAACATGAGTGTTTTAAGTTGTAAAAGTGAAAAATACGCTACTTATTGAATCATATTGATGCCCATGTGAAAAATCTATGCCTAATTCTACTTAAATTACATTATAATTCTGTCTTCATAAAGATTCCCTGAATTGTTTTTGCTTATTTCCAGGCTATATAAATGAGGCTCGAGATTCTTCTGTGGGAATATATCATTATTCTTCCAAGTGTATTGGCATTTGCATTCATCCTCTAAATCCTGAGCCACTTGTTTTATGTTGCCCGTACTGTAAATCCCAATTGTACTATTGAATGTTATGCCATAAACTACTGTACAGAGTATTTTGCAATCAGGGCACTGCCTCTTAAATACCACTGTTCAAAGCTTGAATTAAAACAGTTTTTGTTTTTTACTTTTTTACACTGGGCTTTTTACCTTACGTCACAGTATATAAATTAATTAGATTAGCAGTCTTTGCCTAGCAGTCCTCTGACAACTGGTCAAGTTCTTAAATTGTTAATTTGTGTTAAACACAGTACATACACGTTTACATAAAAATGCATTTTGTATACAGAGACTTTTGTATATACATTTTTCTTAAGACGTAAGTGTTTAGGTAAGATTTTAATCTTGTATAGTGCTCTTTACAAATGAATTTACCAGCATGATCAGTGTTGCTATTTGGTGCTCTTGAATGATCACTTTGGACTAAATTCGAAGTCTAATGGGGTCCACAGTGTCTCTTTGTGTCTCTGAAAACTTCAGTTGCAGTTTTGTTTTGCTCCCTCTTTTTTAAATTATTTAATATTTAGTGGGTTTTGCAGTGTAGACCTAAAAGGCACTTTTTTGGAGAAGTTTGTTTTGAAACTCTTTGGGTGGGAGGGTTGGAAGTGTCCGTGATGCATAATATAGCGCAAAAGCTAGGCTTTCTAGAGTTCAGTAGTACTCAAAAAGAGCATGAGAAATGCCATATGTGGGTGATTTTTAGAATGCTTTATGTTTTCTGCCTCCCTTTTCCTCATTCACACTCACTTCTGTGATATTCTTAATAGTACCAGTGTTAAGCTGTGACTCTTTCATGGGGCAGCAATATTATTTTTGCTAAATAACTTAAAAATACGATTTCTAATACTGAAACTCAAATGTGTTTCACAATTGGAGTTAACATTTCTACTACTAGAGTTACTGCCTTGAATTTAGGCATGCAGTTGCATTGCTGAATTAATGAACAGCCAAATTCGTCAACAAGGCCCAAAACTATCTCTGTTACTGCAGTAAAACATTAAGGTGGGTGAATTACTTGTGTATATTGATCTAAAATATTGTCTTTTCATACATCAGTATTGTTAACTTTGTTTCCAACAGGATTCATTGGCTTGAAGTAGGGGTAATTCTGTCAAACAGTCATGTAATTGTTAAGACATGCTGAATAGCGATACCAGTCTTTAACCTAGAATAACCTTAAATTTTTCATTTTTAGGTCATAAATGGAAACATTTCTAATTGCCAGTATGTAGCATATGTGTATATGTAATGTTCAGAACTGCAGATTTTTAAAAGTTTCTATTTTTAATTTGAGAAAATTCCCAGTTTCCCAGTTCATTTAAATAAAAAAGAAGTTGCTTACCTTCCTGATGTTTGCTTCTCAGTGGTTTTATTGTGCAGACCTGTCTCAGAAGACATGCGCCGAGTTAACATCTTATGAAAAGTATTTTTTTTTTTACTGTGATTAAATATTTCTGCTGTATTTGACTTCTGTTAATGACTTTAGCTTAAGCAACATAAGCGACTAAGAATTGGGGCAAGAAGAACTGAAAGAATATTGAGTGGGGAAGCTTCCAACTTCCACAGAGATTACGCAGAGATGGTAGGATTCGAGCTAATGAGTTGTAGAGGATACCCACATAACCTGCAAATGCTCAAGGTGTTACCACTTGCCTGTTGTTGTTGCTGTAGCAGTGACAGCAAAATTAAATGTTTGCCAGTTCTTCTGCTCCTGTAGTTCACTGCTGGCATCCTGACTTAACTTGTAAAAGGACAGTTGTTTTCCACTGATACAACAGACCATGAGCTGTTTCATGTGGTGCACAGGCAGACAGGGGTCACACACGCCAGATGGGAGCAAGACAAACACTGAGCATTAACATATTAACTATAATACATAAATATACCAGTGCTCTTGAGTCCAAGCTTTGGTATTTGCCCTTGTAGTATGTTTTGTTTCCATGATTGCACTTTAAAAAATTTCAGAACGAGATCTGAAACTGGTATAAAGTAACTTTTAAGTAGTTTAGAACTCTTTAACAATTATTAGAGCAAGAGAGATGAATGGCTTTAGTTTCTAACCTAGGAACTGTCAGTACTGTTATACATAACCTAGTGTAAATAATACATTTATTTGCCAAATATTAATAGGTATTTGACTGCTTGCAGTAGGGATTTGAAGTTCTTGAAATGAAGGTGTGGCAAAATGAAGTGTGAGGTAGGCAACAAGATTCTTCTGGCTGGCTGGATGACGGGTGAGAAGACCTCCAGAAAACAATAGAAGAGTGAATTATGAATCTGAAGTAGGTTAGTACCATTGCTGTTTCTCCTAAAACTTGAGACTCCTAAAACTGGAGAGGCACACCACTGTCCTTTGAAAGAGACAGGGGGAACAAATGGTGAGAAGCTAGAAATGAGACCTCTACTAAAAATGTTATTAAAATTGCCTTAGAGAGGAGATGGGAAGAAATCTGTTGTTCTCTCTGACAAATGGTATTTAGTCATGGGGAACTTCATGGCACGTTCACTGGAAGAATGAGGTTCAGGCTACTCAAAATGACTGTTCCAAGTGGTTCCATCTTCAAGCAGACAACTCCCAGACAAGCTGGGATGCCACAGCTGCCAGGGACTCTACTGTCAAGTATTAGAGAAGCACCATTTGCAATTTTATTTTTCTGTTCTGCCTCACTGTCTGTGTAAAATGAACGGTTTTGCCTTGTTATTTTCTTTATTGATACCTATTGAGCTGCTAGGTATACAAAATGGTGTTCTGTTCCATTGTGTATGGCCATTCTTACATCCAGGGTTTCTATCACCCCAGTTATTCAAGCATACTTAAATTATATGCTCACCATTCCAAAAGCTGTTCAGGTCGGACTTGGTGTTTCATACGTGTCTGCTGGGGTCTTGTTAGCCAGAAATGTACTGTGGCTTGCAGAAGTGTGGAAGGGATTCTTCTCGTGACCTCCTGGATGCCAAGAGAGTTACCATGATTTTCCTTAGCTCTGCTTTTACTTGCTGCAGCAGAAACTGCTAGTACAGGACTCTGCAGTAATGTATTTCTGTTCTCTTGCTTTTATTTTATGGCAGCTTTACTGCTCATTTATTATGAACAGGAAAATATCTATTTAGAAAAAAAGTGGAAGGTGATAAAACACATATGTCTGACATACTCTGGGGTCTCTTCCCTGCTGCTGAGACCTGTGGTAAGCTAGCTCTGTTGTCTTGTTCCATTGGCTGAAAACAACCCATGGTGTGACGATGATACACTTCCAAATGTTTGGTTTATGTTTAGGCCTGTAATACCTTATTTTGCTAAACCTTTATTCCTTGCCGTGCTTGAAAACTGCAAGTCTAAAAGTCTTTCACGGCTCAAAGAATGTGTAGTTGATTTTTCATCGTGTCCCCCCTGTACTGACATGTGTCATGTGCTGATGAAGTGTTAGTGTTGGATCCTTACTGTACAAATCCACAGAAAACCCATTCCACAAATCGGCCTTTATTAGTAAGACACATTTTAATCACCCAGATGTAGCTGCATAGATTGCTTTGGCACTTTTTTTTTACTTCAGTATGGTCTTACAAGCTCTGGCATGAAGATAGCTAGCTATAAAGCAGCTGGAGAATGGAAAATATCTGTTAAAATCAAATACGACATGTTCATCCTGGATAGGAATGTGCTTCTCAGTTATACAACTATCGTTCTGTGTTTAACTGCATTTACAAGATTTGTCCTGTTACCTTCTTGGGAGTTCACATGTTGTTTGACACTCCCTCAGGCTATAAATTATGACACATGCTTACTGAAGTGTGATTTATTATTTTTACTTAAAAAAAAAAATAAACCTTCCATCCCATGTTCCGCTGGTAAGAGGCTCCTTTGTGCACCAAGCCTTTAAATTGTGAGCAGCCACTTACTGCTTTCACTTATTTTGGATCGTGTTGCTTTAAAGGATCTCAGTCACCTCCTCTCACCATGAAGAGTTTTGCTTTTCTTTTCTTAGTAGTGATCTGTAGCATGGGAGGACTGGGACAGAAGTTGAAACCAAAGAAAAGAAGCAATGGTGAAATAATCAATTTTCGGACTAAAACCAAAGATGTTTGCACAATGAGCATGAGTGGGGATGAGGAGATGAAACTTAGAATTGAATGCAAAAGCCAAGGCATGACCTACTGGTGTGAATTCACTGGCAAGCCATCAGTCTGTCGTGCTTTCAGAAACAACCCAAAGATTTACTGGAACCAGATCGCCATAGAACTTAGAAAGCTCCCTCACGCCTGCGAATCCACACAAGTGTTGAAGATCACCATGTGCCAAAAGGCTCCCTCAGCAGCTCTCATGAAGCAAATAGCTGCTGGTATGGAACCAGAAGATGCAGCAAACCAGGTCAAATCAGTCCAGAAAACTTCCACTTCTGGAAGGGGAGCAGGGAAAAGCTCTAAGAAAATAATAAAACCTCCAATACTACCTCTTATAAAACCAACCCAACATAGTCAAGGGTCTGAAAATGAAACAGAAGCAATGAAGCTGGCCCGAGAACATTGCTGGGAATCCCTGCACGGTTTCTGCTCCTACATTATTGGAATCTTCAGAGGTTAAGGGTTCACTTCAGGTAAAACTCCTACCTTGATGCACAGCAGAATATACCTAAGAGTAATCCTGTTGTAATTTTGTTTTATTTTGATCCTGGGGGTCTTTCAGGGGTATGGAGGGCGGTTCTAGGCTCATTTACTAAAATCTAACATGGCAAAGCCTGTACGGTGGCTTCTGAGGACTCCCTCACAGCCTCCTGCGGGGTCTTCAGTGAGTTCTGAGATGTTTGTTCTATCTATTATCAATTCTATGGTATTTCAGTTCTACCTCATGAGTTGGGCTTGTTTTATGCCTTCTGTTACTCCTTCCCTCTTGTGCTGACTTTCGGATTTAAGCCAGTGAAGTAAGCTAAATAACAAATGCATCAGCTAGAACAATTTAAGCCTACATTCAGAAATTCAGAGGATAAAGCTTGTTCATCAGAATGGCTAGCTAATTATTAACAATTTTCATTTTAAGAAGTAGTTCATGAGCAACTAAAAGAAACGAGTAGAAACCAAATGGACTGTCGTGGTTTGCGAGTCTGCGAGTTTCTGTGGAGACAGGAGGGGATTGCATGCAGGTGCTTGTCTGGCAAGTCTCAGGTTTTCAGCCAGGATTTAAAAAGACAAAGCCCTTGCAGAAGTGGTTGGTTTTATATCCACTTCCATTTTGGCTCAAAAAGAACCAGGAACTGGTGACTGAATCTGGCAAAATTTTGACAGAAATGGGAGTAGAAGCAGCAGGAACCAGCAAGTGTTCAGGCTGCTGCTGATCTTCTGTGTGCTTGGTACAGCAAAGTGACTAATCCTTTTTTCTTCTTTGTTTTGCAGAGCAAAATTTTGACAGCTGAAGAAGGGCCCTTGCTGTAGTTTAGTAATTTAGATGTAAGAATTTTGGTTTAAAAATGAGTCATCTCTGTAAACCCCGTAGCTTTTTTTTATTTCTTCCACCCCTAAAATGAAACTTACTGACAGCCCTGAAAAATGCATGAAGCTGGAGTGACTGTACTTAAAAGTGTTTGGATGAGCTGACTGTTCCTAGGTCTGTTACACAGCAAGGTGTACAGCGCTTATGTAACCAAGGTTCCACTTCAGGAGTGCTGAACTTGAATAGGTTTTTGTTTGTGCTGATTCTCTTTAATGTGTTGGAGATAAAAGCTGTAAATGATGCTACAGTTAGTACAAGCAATAAAATGTATAAAACATACTCAGTGTGCTTTCTTACAGTTTTAAATGGTGCTACTTATATAAAGTCATGGTATTTGATGCTTGTTTCTTAAGAGATTATTGGTGGAATGTGTAAGAGAAGTTACAAGCCTGAGTCATTACTTTCCCATTGTGAACATGTTTTCATTAATATTAATATTTTCAGTGTTACTACATTTATATTACAATGATAAGTTACAGACAGCAGGGAGGAAGGATTGAAGAAATAAAAGGATAATGTAAGAATACATTTCTAAACATAATGGATCAGAAGTGTTCGTCTGTGATGCATCTGCAGAGTTCACTGTTATTAGCACCTGTTAGTGGAAGTAGTACTGTTTGCGTTCAGTAAACATTCTGAAAGGTAATTCATATCTATTCAGTTGGGCACTAGCATAAATCTCATGAAAACACAAAGCAGACCTAATAGCCTGTTGTCAGAGATTTATATTCAGATTATTTTTTAAGAGTTATCCCTTCTGTTCCCAAGGGAGCTTCACAGCAGGGATATAACTGGAAAAACTTCATACCACAGAAATTAGTGGTGCTCTGTATTTACTGTTAACAGTTTCTGCAGGGTGTTACACTTAAGTACTTCTCCAGCTTTACTCACAGATTTGTAATTCTCAGTTGATAATTCCAGTTTGTAATTGTCTAATCACTAAACTTTGTACCTCTGTTCCCAAACCTCTTGAAAAGATATGGAAAGGAACAGCTAGCAGTGAACATGGGATCAGTGCAGAAATGGATCTTGGCTGCTGCTAACATGCAAACTCAAGTCTGTATTTTTGTCAGCCATAAATCCAGTGTGGGTAATCTTCATTTATAACTTCAGTTATAAGCCTTACATAAAAAATGTAGCAATACACCTCTTCACTTATTTGTTGTAGAAATTAATGTAATCAATTTGCAAGCATCAATTACAATGGGAAACACTATTTGGAAACACAAAGGGGAGGCTGAGGGTTTCCTTGGGAAGTGCTTTTAGAACATTTTGAAACTTCTCTTGTATGATGCAAATCCGCTCTGTAGAGTGACTGTTTTGCAATCGTATCCACTACCAACAATAATGCCCTCAAAAATTAGACAGTGTTTTGCATTTAGGGAGGTCTGGGAGAATCCATCACCCACTGTACTGATAGCAGCAGAAAAGAGGTTTCATTGGTTTACTAGCAGAAGACTTTTATGTATATGCATGGAGCACAGAAGGCAGCAGAGTTGTCTGACGCTTGTAGAACTCTTGAAGATACAGTCTTTAATACGTGGCCATTGTTGGTTCCACTTAGTAGAGGTCAAAAGTGCTAGTGCACTATTTCCTGGGGAACTCTTATCTCATTTCACTAGAGCAGAGCTCTGCTGCACAGGGCTCTCTGCACTCGGCACGCTGTAGTCTGAAATAACCACCTGAAGCTTCACTGTTGAAACCAGAAATCAGATAGTCTTGCACCAAAGGCCCCTCTTTCATGAAATACTTCTTCTTTTTTTTTTTTTTTTTTTTGTAAAACATTCAGGGTCCAAAATTTAAGCACTAAATTTTCCAAATAAGCTAAGGTTTTGGTACCAAAGTGATGGATGACTTGGACTGCATTTCATTAGGCAATACTATGCACCCTCAGCAAGTCAGTTTAATGATCTTACTTTCAAAATGCTTAAAATCTGGATGGTAGGTGAAGTCCCCCACCTTAGTTGTAGCAGTGCTGTGACTGTATCAGCTACATTACTATTTAATTCTGTTTAGCACTGGAAACATACAGTTATGACATTTCAGTAACCTTCTTGGTATGAAAGTGCTGTTCATTAATGAAAGGATGAATTGAGACGTGTTTGTGGTGAGTCTAATGCAATCTTCAAGTACCTCATGCATAAATGAAACCTGCTGTTCCATTCATTTTAGTTTAACCTGTTAGTCCCCATACACGTAAGCACCTCAGGAAATCTGCTCAAGTTGGAGGTAGAATTTGTCTTTATTTATTTGACAGGAGCAGCAGGCAAAAACATTTGTCTGGATTCCTGCAGCCAGGGAGACCTGATACCCAGGCCTGCTGCTTCTGCTGCTAATTTGGTGCAATGTGAGGTAGTCCACCTCCTTCAAGAGCCTCATGTTTAGGTTCCCACAGAGGCTTCATGCATATTCACCACTTTGACAAGGTAAGCCTCAGAGAAAAGTAGAATTATGCATTTGGAGAGCCTGTGTGTAAAAGGATGTGTATGTAGCACACATAGTTAAGATCCAAGAAAGACTGGAGCGAGTGTAAGTGGAAAGCCACCAGAATTGTCAGTACTGGAGCACACTCCTGTGAGGAAAGGCTGAGGGAATGGGTCTTGTTCAGCTGGGAGAAGGCTTTAGGGGGGAACTTACAGCTACCTCCTAAGAGAATACATCTCTGTAGCCCCTTCTCTGGCTTTTGTGATAGGAGAAAAAGAAATAGTGGTTGCAACTTGATACTGGTGGGGTTCTGACTTGGTGTGAGGAAGAACATTCACTGTAAGGACGATAACTACGTGAGCAGCTCCCCTGCTCATGTATTCCATGAGTGGCTCTGGAATCTCCATCTCTGGAGTTTTTCAGGACCAGCTAGACATAGTTTAAGCAGCATAGTCTGAATTCACTGTGGCCCTGCTTTAAACAGAAGGTTGGACTACAAACCTCACAAGATGCCTTCTGCCCTGAATGATTATACGTTTTACAATGGAAACACAGAATAAAGTTTCTTCTATGTTTAATTTGTGTAATTCTATGGTTAATTGTGTATAACCAAAAGTTCTGGTTATCTCATAATGAACATTTCTGTTAGCTTCCTTGTCTCCTCAGAGTATGAAAAATACTCTTGGATGATCTTCTATCAAACAAGAGAGACAATTTTTTTAAGAATCTTCTGATGGCAGTTCCCGTCATTAAGTCAAGTGCACCACCTTGGATAATTTCATGTTCAGTACCGCTGTCTTGATACCTGCTTTCATTTAGCCTGGTTTTGACAGCAGAGAAAAACAAGAAATTCAGGTGTGAAGGAACACTGAGCATCAGGTCTGTTTGCCTTAAAATCAAGTACCCAAAACTAAGAAAATCACCATTTGCAGTGTGTAAAGTAGACCAAATGCACATGTCAATAATAACTTTTAGTCTGCCCATAAGTCATCTCAACTATGCGGTAGTGCACTCTGGTGTTTTCTGAGAGAATTGTTTAGGTGTGTTATCTGGTTATTTTTGCATGGTTTGCAGTCTTACATTTTGCATTCTTGATTTCAGTAGATGTGGTAGTTGATAGATGGATTGGATTATAGGGACAGAGATCTTCCACAAAAATAAGAAGACAAAGGAAAAGCTAAAATTTCCCTAAGATGCCCATTGCCATTCCTTCTTTTTCAGGAACTTTATGATTGTTATTTTCTTTTTTCTGTTTCTCTTGCTGTTCCTTTTCCCAGTCTCTGCTTTCTTCTCTTGAAAGGAGTCAGATGCAGCACAGATGTCTTTTGGCTCTCAAACAAGAGAATTGTTCTCATGAGACTTCAAAGACCATTTTAGAATTACTGTATGTGATACATATACAAAAACAGGAATAAGAAAGCAAAGTGGAAGAGGTGCAGTTCGTATGATGACAAGACATTGGTGTTATCAGATAGACACTTCGTATTTGATGTACTGAGAATCTGTTTATTTCACTTTCATATCTTGTATACAAAGTTAACTGCATAAACATTAGGCAGGAGGCCAGGTGCTGAATTTCCAGAGTAGCCATAATACAGTATGAATAGAGCAAGAAAAACACAAAGCTGATGCCTGATGCAGAGTGGAAGTCCATGCTCCCCTCCTCACCTCCCTCAAAAGCTGTTTGCATAACCAGCAGCTTGCCATAGGCATCCATCCCGTGGTATGCTGCTGCCTCCAGCTTTACAATGCTCATAGTCATGAGAGGCAACAGAGGTGTGCTTTCAGGTCTGCTGGCTGCAGATGTAGAAAACTGCATGAATCTGTCGCTCCTGCTGCCATCCATAAAAATTAATGTGCAAATGGTGAAATAGGTTGCTCCTGTATTTGTCTTACCAGCGTAATGTGGTGTGTGAGGGGGGCCCTCCCCACAAATACGTCTGAAATAAAATGAAGAGCTTGCCTAGGAACTTAAGAGGGTTAGAGACTTCCCACCGAAGGAAATGGTAAGCAAAATTTGGCTCCAAACTCTGCCAGAGGGGCCTCACCACTTCCTCTGCCAAAATCCTTATTGACAGATAGGCAGGAGCACTGCCCACCATTCTTACCTCTCAACCCCCTTCAAGGCAGGCACAGGCTGTATGGGTGCTGTCACCAAGGCACTAAGATGATCCTGTCTTCTGTACTCCAGAAAGTTAACACTTTAACTTAAAGACATGGAGCTGTTGGAGCAAGTCCAGAGGAGGCCAAGAGGATGATAAGGAGGCTGGAGCACCTCTCGTATGGTATCAGGGTAAGAAAGTTGGGGCTGTTCAGCCTGGAGAAGAGCAGCTGTGTGAAGACCTCATAGCAGCCTTCCAGTATTTGAAGATACAGATGTATCAGAGAGGGGCTCTTCATCAGGGATTGGAGCGATAGGAGAAGGGGTGATGGGTTTAAACTTCACCAGGGGAAGTTCAGGTTAGATAGAAGGAAGTTCTTTACTGTAAGAGTGGTGAGGCACTGGAACAGGTCGCCTAAAGAAGTGGTAAATGCTCCATCCCTGGCAGTGTTCAAGGCCAGGTTGGACAGAGCCTTGAGGGACATGGCCTAGTGTGAGTTGTCCCTGCCCATGGCAGGGGGGTTGGAACTAAATGATGTTAAGGTCCCTTCCAACCCTAACCATTCTATTATTCCAACATGGGAATCCACAAATTCATGTATGCAGATTATCTGGTGCCCCTGCAATAATGTGGGAGGACCTAGTCTGTGAGGGAAGGTGACAGGAGGAAGTATAGAGAAGAGTTTCCATGTCTGTGCTGAAAGGATTGCTTGAGACCACCCAGATTCTTTGATGCCGCAGATGAGCATCACTGAAGCTGGAGGTCAAGTTTTTGAGCAGCGCCTCTTTTTGCATGGGGAAAAAGTTTCATGGCCCCTGTGAGGGTCATCTCCTGAGTGAGGTGCCCATGGTCCCAGTGCATGCTCCTGTGTGGTGGGGCCACATAGCAGTGTTGGGTTTGGGCTGGAGCTCTGGACGGTGCTTGAGGAGGGTGGTTTGCAGATACAGGCATTTTGGCTGCTCTGCAGAATGCAGGCATTCTGGCTCCCACTCCAGCTGGGAGCAGCAGCGCTCAGGGAGATGTAGCTGGCAGGACTCTGCCAGGGGCTGCAGCCAGAGTGGGACGGACACCAATGTCTTTCAAGTCATGTTGGTGAACTCAGGCCATGGGATGGTGGGTTTGCCCAGGGGTGGATGCCAGAGCAGGCCCTGGAGACATGGTTCATCGGACAAGATCTCCATCTTTCCCCAGCACCTGCCCCAAATACTGCTGCCCCCATAACCTGTCCTGCTCCACTTCATTTTATCTGGAAGATGTTCCAAGATCTGTTGTTAAAGTCTATCCATAGAAATCTGTATTGTGTCTGCCACAAATGCAGGCTACACTGGGATGAGAGATGTTTTTTACAGTATACCAGACCAGAAGAGGTAAGAGTCATTGAGTAGCACCAACAACGAACATCTTTTGTAGCCATCTGCTTCCCCTTGCCTTTTTGGTCCTGAAGTCTTTTGTGCAGTTGGAATCAATTCAATAACCTTTGGTTTTGCTTCATACTGATCGCATAGCGTTTGGACATCTTCTTGGCTCAGGGTGAATTAACAACTGAAAGAAACACTTTTCCCTCAGCTTAGGGAACTATAAAACTTTTTATTGAATGCTAAATATTTCACGTCAGCAGCAGCAGTGTCCTTCAGCAGGAACATACTTCAAATAAAATCCAATAGATAAATCACAGTGATTTGATGGAACAGGCAAACTTGTTTTTTCTTCCTCACTATTAATCTTTCTATTCTGGGAGGAGGATTGTGTTAGAAGTGTTTATTACTTGGAAAGAACCCAGTATTCAAAATTAAATAGTACCTTAAATCCTTACCACCAGACAAATTATTCTATTGGTTATATCATGCCCCTTTTTAAACATCTACATGTTTGTTGAACTCCAGTAGCAAAGAGCAGTATAGAACTCCTTTGCAGACTCAGCAACATTTACGTGAGCAAAGGAAATACATTGTCAAGGACTAGAAAGTGGTGTGCAAAACTGCTTTCAGCATCTGTGAGAAGAAAGGCACGTTATAAAGTATAAGAAAGAGGAAGAAATCCATTTGAAAAGGGATTCCTCAGGTAATTAATTTGCACATCGTCATCGTGTCTTTTTCTCTTTTGTTAATCTGAAAGTTAATGTAATCCAAAATAATCCTTGCTATTTGCAAAGACATATAACAATGTAATTGCTAGTGTGCTTTCTACAGCAGCTTTGTGTGAGCATGTCACACTTGTCAGCCTGTAAAGCTGGAAAGGAAAATTGAATACGACAGGAATCCCAAACTCAGCTAGAAGTTATTTTCTCAGTTGTAGAAGTTGCTTAATATTATAATACATTTTATTTCCATATTGCCTTCTATTTGTACATTCCAGGATGTTTACAAAAAAAGATATATAGATAACATCGGTGTCGTCACTGCTGTTCCCAGACCAAAAGTCAAAAAACACAGCACTGCACCAGCTACTAAGGAGAAAAATGACTGCTACTGCTGAACCCAGGACAAGGTGACTTTCTCGCATCTCTGACATAGACTGTCATGATTTACCTTCAGAAGGTTAGGAAAGTGTGTGAGGGGACCTCTGACACAGGAGTTTTGACAGAAGCTGTTCTGTTAAACAGTGCTAAGTGCGTATCTAGCAAAAACAATAATTCAACACGTTTTCGTAACTCTTCTAGACGAGTACACACATGGGAACAAGGTCTGTCCCTCACATGCCCCACCCTTGGACCTTGAGCATCCGTGGAGGGCTCTCAAACAGCACCTGCAGGACCTTCAGACCGCACTTTTCCTGTGGCTGTCTCTGAACCTCATCCCCACAGAGCCCCTGGCTGGGAGATGGAAATGGCCTAAGGAGCAAGGAGGCTGTGGGGTGCTGGGAGAAGAGACCGGTCCGGGCGACTGGGGTGGGTCTGTGCCTTCCCCGTGCCCTCGTGTTCTCTCCAGCAGGACAGGAGCAGAGCTGAGGAATACCTGTCTCAGCGCCTGCCATACCTGCAGAACGCTCAGATCGCCGTGAGAGAGGCAGCCGTGACATCCGCCGGTGCGCCGCAGCCCTTGCCGTCCCTCTCCCGGCAGCCTGGCCCCAGTCCAGCTGCTGCACTGGTAGCGAGGAACAGCCCTGCGCGGGCCGGAGCCCCCACTGCTCCCTACAGGGCCTGTGCAGCCGGGGCCTCTGTGCCTCCCGCTCCCATCCCTGCCTGGGGTCTCCGCAGCTCCGTTCTCTTCCCTTCCGCCGCAGCCTTGCGGCTTTTGCCGAGAGAAAATGACCAGGGTCGCATCCCTGGCAGTTCAGATCATCTCCATCATAAGATGTACAATGATGCATCCAAGACAGCGATGGAGCATGTGGGCGCTGTGCTGCTGTCCCTCACAAGCCAGGAAGAAGTGAAGCTCTGTTCCAGAAAATGGTTCTTTTGAATTAAAGCTTGAGCCACAAGCCCAAGGCCACAGTGTACTTCACACGAAGCTGCTCCAGGCTCCTCTTGCCAGCCAGCTGATCACCCCCTTTTGCTCTCCTGGATGTGATGGGGAGGAGAATCAGAAGAATGTAAAACCCACAGGTTGAGATAAGAACAGTTTAATAATCAGATTTTAGTATAATACTGCTAATAATAAAAAGGGAAATAACAAAGAGATATATATAAAACTAAAAGGGAGGAAGAAAAAAACCCAGCAATGAACAGCAATGACACATAGTACAATTGCTCACCACCTGCTGACGGATGACCAGCCTGTCCCTGAGCAGCAATCAGTCCCTTTTGGGTAATTCCCTCTGGTTTATATACTGGGCATGATGTGCTGTGGCACTGAATAGGCCTTCAGCTAGTTCGGGTCAGGCGTCCTGTTTCTACTCCCTCTTGGCTCCTTGTGCCCCTTCCTCCTCACTGGCAGAGCCTGAGAAACAGAAAAGTCCTTGGTTAAGGTGAGCGCTGCTTGTATGAATGAGACCTGAGGCCATGAGAAATGTGGTGAAGGGATTAACGAAGTGTGCTAGTTGCAACCCCCTGATGGGGATGGTGGGCTGCTCAGTGGGGTGGAAGAGGGAGTGATGTGAATGTTTCATGGTTCTATTCCCAAGACCCACAGCCCTGGAGCTGCCAGACCGAAGGTAATTGAAATTCTTATCTCTCATTTACAGATAATAAATACATCAAGTGAGGCAGTGGCTGCTCCCCTTCCCCACCCCTCCCCTTACCTCCCCGTTTGTGATGGCAGCAATAAGTAATTTGACTACAGTTTTATCTCCACTTCTCTCAGAAGTATAAATTGGGCATTTGAACTCTTCCATGGGAGAGGATGAGAATATGGCCCCACTTTGCAGACAAGCCGATGGGCTCGATGGGCTCGATGGGCTCGCTCGTCTCTCCTCCAAAGCAGGGATGCCTCTGGCAAAATTTGCACCTCTGACTAGGTGGGCACTAACTTTAATGAATTACCAATTGTCTAGATGAGCTCAGTCGCTGGCAAGCTTTGGATTTTAGCACTAATGCAGTTAGTGAATACATCAACAGCAATTCGAATCTGTGTTTCTGCTGCTTCAATAAACAGCACTATTCTTGAATCCAGAATCATGACAGTTCTATACTCTGATTAAACTCTGACTACTGACTATACTCTTAATGCAACACTACTGAGCAACAACAGTTTGCCCCAAGCCTAGTGCTTATTAGTGTTTAATGAAGTCCTTTGGACTGTGTGATCATCAATACACAGATAACACGAGATTTTGAATAATCTAGGACTCAGTTTCCAGAGGCTGTGGACAGACAGTGTGGGAAGGGATATGGGAAGTCTGTTCTTTACTCAATACAGCCTTCAGCCCTATTCCCAACCAGCTGGTTAGTTAACCAGGATTTAGGTCCTCTTTCCAAAGTACTGGAGAAAATCCCCAAATTCCCCAATAGCATGAAGTAGGACATAGATGTGAGATTCTTATACAGGCACACAGGAACAAATGGAATCAAACATGAATAAAAAGCTAGTTTGTATAACTTATGTGGTAATAGAGGAAAAATGATAACTTAAACCAGAACTGGAATTGTAACACCGCAGCATTGGCAGTAGCATCATGATCTACAGAGCTACTGCACTGCTTTTCACCTCATTACAGAAAATGGGTTTCTGGCTAAGCAGGGTTGAATGCCTGTGAAAAATGTACTAAATAATTAGAATACTGCTAGTCCTCTGCAAACCTATTAAAAAATAAGGAAAGTATTAATACCTAGTGTTTAGGATCACTGATTTCTTATTTGTTACCGATCTCCACATGGAGGGGCTGTAGAGCTAGAAATGATCCAAGAAAAACACCAAGCTGTGACAGAACAATGTAGTCACAGACCCCGTATCTTCTCTTGGTTAACTAAGCAAACCCCAAGTCTATGGTAAATGCTGAAGGGCGTGGTGTCCTTTTGGCTTTTGGTAACCGTAACAAGTTGTACTAGAACCTGGAAAGGTCAAGAAACCTTTTTTCCTTTGTTAATGTCTTCTGTTTGCTGTATATCCAAACATGGTGATCTCGGTAAAATGAAAATGGTAGGTAAGATTTATCCATTTTCTTTGTCCTTTCTCTGTGCCTTCAGAGATCTATGACAGATGTGAAAATGCTGAGAGCTACAAGTTCACAGCGTGGCTCTGAAGTGCACACCTATATAGTCATTCTTCTGACTTGCTGAGTTTTCAGCAGGACTTTTCAGAGCCTCTTCCAGATGTGAGCTCTTGAGCCTTACAGCTCAAGTGCATTTAAATGATGCTTATACTATGTTTCAAAAGTCACCATAAAATTATGGAGGACAGACATTATGGCTAATCATGTGGGTGCATAGGTCAGCCCATGATGGCTGACATGACTTGTAGAGGAATAGCTTGTGTTAGCCCAAGATTACCTTTTCCATGTAGCTGAAATAGTTTCTTCTAAAGATAGTAATCTAAATCAACAAAGGAGGTGTCACAACTGTGACTGTGCCTTCTAGTTGTCCTTGCTGTGAAAACTGTTGTGGTTTAGAGGCATGGAGCAAGGTACTATCCCTGTAGCTTGGCCATCAGTATTTCCAGCAAAGGGGAAGTTCTACACATGGACTGAACTCTCTGATGGTTTCTTTCCAACTGGAATCCCCCAAAATAAAGATTCTGTTAGTTATTTGCAGGTTTGAAGTCTCTGGGGTGGTTGACCCAAGACAGCAGTGGAGCATCAGATAGCCACTCACCCCCCTTCTTCAGTGGGATGCAGGAGAGAATCAGAAGAGCGAAAGAGAGAACAAAATGTGGGTCAAGATAAAAACAGCTTCACAAGTGAAGGTGGGGGGGAACACTAGGTGATGCAGAGACATCCACTCTACACCTCTCACAAGAAGGCTGATGCCCAGCCAGTCTCCAAGTAACAGCTATTCTGGAAAGTCTACCCCTAGTTGCTGCATGCAACATCATGTGGTAAGGAATATCCCATAGGTCCCTTTGGTCAGCTGGGGTCATCTGTCCTGACTCTGCCCCCTTCCAGTCTCTTGCTCACCCACAGCCTACTCTCTGGATTGGGGGCAGAATGAAGATCAGAGAAGGCCTTGATGCTGTTTAGCAACAGCTAAAACATCAGTGTGTTATTAGCACTGCCTTAGTCACAAATGTAAAACATAGCACTGTACAGGCTGATATAAAAAATGAATTCCATCCCTGCCAGACCCAGCACAGTCTCCTACACCATAAGTCTGTGGTTTTCCATTCCTGGTTCCCAGTTTCGTTTTCCTGGAACAATTTCTCGCTTCATGTTTCTATTTTTTCACTATATTTAAAAAGTGTACATGAAATGAGTGTTTATTTCATAGCAAGTGCTAGAAACATCTTACTGTGCTTGGAACCAGTGCTAAACCCCACAAAACTACCAGGCACTGGTAAACTCATAAGACTTCACGCAATACACTTTCATAGGGCAGATCCATCCAACTATAATGGAAGGGAGAAAGCTATTCAATGCTTATTCTGTTTTGTATACATCTGTGTATATATGCACATGTATATTTACAGGTACAGCTTAATTTATTTACAGAGCAGCTTTAAACTTTATGAGAACAGGCAAAGACCAGAGCGGTCACTGATATCAAAACCAGGCTTTTGAAAGTCCATCTATTCTGACCAGGGCTACATTGGAGAAAAACTAAAAAAGAAATCTAAGTTGATTTGATTTCTTAAATTAAGTTTGGGAAGACAATTGCTGCATCCTCCTTGGAAAAAGTGCTGCTGATTATATTGGTTCAGATCAGATGTGGTTTACAGAAGCCCAGACACAACCTCAAAAATGTGGTCAGCAGCTAGGAAAAATTGACTTTCTAATATACCACATCTTGGCCTGTGCCTACTCTGTCTTTAACTCCATTCATGTTCATCCTATATCAGTCTGCGACCACACCAATGTGCAGTAGAATTGCACCACTGATCTAGGCAATATTTTAGATGTTCCAAGCCACACTATAGCCTCAGCTGATCTTTGTTCCCTTCACCTGTACAGGATCAATTAGTAGTTTTGTCACCTGTAAAGGGAGCAATTCAGTGGAGATCACTGCGTATACACTAGAAAAAACCCTAGAACCAGTGCCTCAGTCTTTTAAAATTCCCACTAGGAAAAGGTATCTTTGTGAGAAGGTGGAGTAGAACTAGAAAAGGGCTGAATCTCATTTTTCACCTCTGTTTGCCTGTAGTAAATCTCCCAGTATTGCCTTAATGCAAAGACTTTTTTCAGCTACTCCTCTGAATAAGCATATGGGGAATTTTTTACTGTAATGCTTTCATGAGAGATCAGGCATTCATGACAGCTGAAAGAATTTTTTGGTAAACAGCACTGCCCATAAGAGAGTCCCTTGTGTTTCAGCAATATGTGTCTGATGATTTTATGTCATGCGTCAGATTCTTCCTTCTCATGGGTATGCAAGACTCGCCATCACCCTGAGTAGACTCTAGTTTAATGGCAGGCAGTAATGTACAATAACATCTTTTTATTATCTTTCTCATTTTATCTCTCTGTAAGAGAGGATTCTTTTGTCTGGTTGTGTTTCTGAAGCTTTTCTGCTCAGACAGAGAGGATCTTGCATTGCTCTAAGCTATAGAAGTTTTAGCAAGCTAAGATGGCAATTAGTCAATAGCTGCTTCCTCTGGCTGCCAAAACAACTTGATATGTCCTGAATATAGGGAACATCTATGCTAATAAATCAAGCAAGCAGCCTGCTCGAATAAAACCACAGAACAAAGAAATGATTGTGCTCCTACAGTCTGTAGCTGTTAGTGAGGCAGGCAAGCGATAACTTACATTAGAGCCAAAATTAAATGAAAATACATAAAACTCTGATTCTGAGGTTAAGTACTTCCTGATATTGGAAAAATCAGCATGAAACACACACTTCAGTATAGCATCCCTCTGTTTTACATGTTTTTTCTTCCAAAATTTTTTTCATCATAGAGTATAGCCTTTGTCTTCTGTGAAAACTGAATCCCAAAGAAGAAAAAACAGTTGTTTTTCTGGTTTTGGGTTGGGTTTGGGTTTTTGAGGTTCTTTTTTTGTATTTATAAAATCCCATCTTTTCTTTGGTGACCCTGTGGCATTATCAGATGCAAATGTGCAAAGACCAAAATCTTAGGTTCTGCTTAGATTGGTGTATGTTTTCCACCAACTCTTGTATAGTAACAACTACCTTTATCTTGGAATCAGTATTTAACACCCTGCATAGAAGAGGGTGATCGTGTCTTTGAATTGTTCCAAAATCAAAGCAAACTTTCTTTAAGGTTGGTTCCACCAACTTTCACAATAAAATTAAGAGAGAGAAGGCATCTCAAATTCTCCTATCCCTGTTTGAACTCAGAGCCCTCCTCCTGCCAAGGCAAAACATTCTGTAAACCACATTTGGCATCAGAGATTTCTGTCTCCTGTATACATGTGCTCCACAGAACTTTCCTTTGTATTATCTAATGAAACAAGAGGGTTTTCCTCATCGTTTCAGAAGCACATTCTTAACAGTTGTGTTCCACCACTGGCTTGGGTCTCCTTGGATTAATTGAAACCACTTCCTGAAAATACCGCTGTCCTTGCCTATCAAGATAAAGCAATACTTTGCAGGCCTGAAAACAAACTCTCCCTTTTCTGACTGACTCTGTGACTGAAAGTGTGTTCAATAAGTAACTGGGTAATAGATTAACAACTGCTGACTGCCATGTATGAGCTGGGAGTCAAGAGGGTTAGAGCTCTGGTAAAGATAAACTTCACATTGGCAGTAATGAATTTCAGGTTATTTTAATCAAAATGTTGCCAACGTAATGCAGCAAGTAAATTAAGAATAACACTGCAAGGAAAAACTACTGAATTTGTAGATGAAGAAAGTAATCAGTCAAACTAGGACTACAAATGATGGGTAAAATTATTAAGCTGTTAGTTTCACTCATGCATAACCACTGTATGAAGGGGTGGTGTTCGTTTGGTTTTGCAGCAATTATTTGATGATGATTAAGTGCTAATTAAGCACCTATGAAACAGAGGTCCTACTTTAACTGTGTGTACTTTCTTTTCAAGATGAAAGTTGAAGAAAACAAATGTTCTGACCATCTGATGAGGAAACTCCCAGCATTGAATATTAGGGTACATTATGAATATACAATCTATGCCCAGGTAGGTAAAGGACATCCATAAAACATCAGTTCATGTCTAATTAAAACAAAACAGATATTCTGGGGACACAGCAAAAACCCTGCAGGGTATCCAGGCCAGCCTCCCTCTTCTGAGACTATACTTTGCTTACCTAAATAAGTAAATCCTGGTTTACTGTGATTTTGAAATAATCTAAGTAGAGTAGGCAAGAATTCCAGCTGGGCCAAGGTGGATCATCTCAAAGATGTAATCACCCATATCAATAACCACTTGACTGCAGAATTCTCTATAGAAGTTTCTGCATGCTAAAGACAGGAAAAGTTAATGTTTGTCCAGTCTGCCATGGCCTCAGAGAGGGAATATCAAAGCAGCAGAAAGGCAAATCTTCTCTTGTGCAGCCTCTTCTCTCCCTGTCCTCCCCCATTTTATGAAGTAGAAAGGCTATGGTGATACGTTCCGTCAATAATGCTGAACTGAGCGTCAGCAGCAGAACTGAGACTGATACTGAAACCAATTTTGCTTCACAAAGCTGCCAAAACAGGTAATTTTAGAAGTGATGAATGGTGGACGGCTTGAATATTTTCCATGCATTGTGGTTAGTTTCACCAGTAAATGGTATTTTGTAAACAATAACAAAAAAAACATTGCAACATTGTCTACAAGAGTATTGCCTTTCTAGGTAAAGAACATCTTGCATCTCCTAGTGAATGTCTAAAAAAGTCTGTGGCAGAGCTGGGACAGGAATGCAGAATTCCTCACTGTAAATCTGTTGCCCTACATTGCAACCGTTCTTTCTTCCTTACTTGTAGATAGTTGTTCAGCCACAATAGAGAAGTAGGTGTGTGCTGGTGGTTTGGTGTTGGTTGTTTGGGGCTCTTTTGTGATACATCTGAACTATGCTTCTAATCTGTCACCAAAAAAATCAATTTTTATATGCTTACACAAGGCAATAGGGCATAATGAAGCCATACCTGAATTACACCCAGAACCTGAGGTAGTGCAGCCACCACTTTGGCTTAAAGCTGTCCCCAGAGTAATCAGCCCTGATTAGCAAGGGTGCATAGCCACATCAGTGCAGCTGCACAGTTTTGAGCATCCCTGCTAAATGCTAATATTTCAGATGATACTCTGCATACTATGTCATGTTAGGTTAGGGTTCCTGAGCAAGATAGTCCCTCCCTTACTTATCTCTTCCATTGTCCTCATTCTCTGATTCCCATCCAGCTTGACACACCGTTAAACATTTTCTGATGCTTGAATCATTTCACCCTTATTCATTAGCCTTTGCCAGTGCTAATCACAAATCTTCCACACTTAGGGGACTGTTGTGAACAGTTGCATACCAAGTCATGCCAATTAAAGGTGCACAAGACAGATCTGAGGCTGAACTTGATTGGAAAGCATCAAAAGTATCTGAACATACATAGATAAGGAGATAATCCCAGCATACAGATCAGACCCCACATTCCTGTCCTGCACTCACTTCAGAATTACACTTTTTCTTCCTTTTTTGGCTTCTGGGTTTTTTTTTTACAGAAAGTTAACAGTCTCCTCATCACCAAACCAGGCCAGACAATGCCTTGCCTATAACTTTGTCCCTTTGTCTTGTTCCATTTCTATCTAATGAGAAAGAGTCAAAGAGAAAGACCTGCCTGTATCTTACACCAATTTCTACTTTTATTGATTTTGGCATCCCACCTTTTATTCTTGTATTTCTCAAGCATGTGCAACAAATGTCCCACTTACTTTTCTCCAGTAAAACCCCCTGTCCTGGGTTCAGCAGCAGCAGTCATTTTTCTCCTTCTTAGTAGCTGGTGCAGTGCTGTGTTTTTGACTTTCAGC
>WYDI02017733.1:0-11332 GCA_009867235.2 Psittacus erithacus | reverse complement strand
CAGGACACCTGACCCAAACTAACCAAAGAGGTATTCCATACCACAGCACATCATGCCCAGGATGGAACTGGGGGCAGTTCCCCAGAAGGGCTAGAGGACTGCGGGGGTTGGGGCTGGGGTGTCAGTTGGCAGCTGGTGGTAAGCAGTTGTATTCTCTCCCCTTTTTATTTCTCTTGTCATTATTATTATTGGTGGTAGCAGTATTGATTTGTGTTATACCTTAGTTACTGGGCTGTTCTTATCTCAACCTGCGGGAGTTATATTCTTTCGATTCTCCTCCCCATCCCTCTGGGAGCTGAGAGAGAAAGTGGGAGGAAGTGAGTGAGAGACTGCGAGGCTGAGCTTAAACCACGACAGGCGTCCAACCCCCCACCATGAATAGGGACACCTTCCACTAAAACAGGTTGCTCAAAGCCCCATCCAACCTGGCCTTGAGACACGTCCAGGGATGGGGCATCCACAGTTTCTCTGGGTAACATGATCCTGTGTTTCGCCACCCTCATTGCAAAGCATTTATTCCTAACATCTAATCTAAACCTACTCTATTTCCATTTAGAGCCATTTTTCCTTTCCTTGTCACTATATGCCCTTGTAAAAAGTCCCTCTCCAGATTTTCTGTAGGCCCATTTTAGGTGCTGGAAGGCTGCTATAGGATCTGCCTGGAGCCTTCTCTTCTTCAGGCTGAACAAGCTGAATTCTCTCAGCCTGTCTCTGTAAGAGAGGTGCTCAAGCCCTCTGATCATCTTCATGGCCCTCCTCTGGACTCACTGCAACAGGTCCACATCCTTCTTATGTTGGGGTATCAGGTGCAGTACTCCAGGTAGGATCTCATGAGCATGAGAATCACCTCCCTTGAGCTGCTGGCCATGCTCCTTTCCACATAACTTTCCAGCTAGGTTCAAAGGCTTGCAAAATTTAAGGAATATGAAATATGCATCCTCATGTAGTATATTTGCATGTGGGCAGGATGTCAATATAGCATCAGCCCCCTGGATGACATCTGTATGAACTGCAGTTACTGAAAGCTCCATCTAAATGGATCTTTGGAGGGGGAGGGTGAGGATGGAGCAAGGAATGCCTGGGCCCAGTGAGTTCTTCTAAGGGCCTTGGAAGTGATAGGCAAAATTCTCTGAAAAGACATATAACACCCCCAGATACCATTACAGTCACTGAAGAGGTAAAAATTTTGGTTCTTTTCCACTGAAGACCAGGTACCAATGAACCACCTGTGTGGACAAAAAATACATGCTAGAGGACAGATGAAGACTGTGCGCAATTTTCAGGCATAGTAACTTGGTCAAAGGAAGATTTTTAATGGTTAACCCCATGAAACACCAAAGGGTAGAAAGTACCTTCTTTCTCAGACTCCCTGCGACAGTAACCTCACCTAACCTTGGATTTTGATAATGCATATGGCTTCATCAGGGCTAACTACTTTAAATTCCCTTGTCAGTGACGAGAGCAAGAGCTGTTAAGGCATGATTTATCTCATGTTTCTAAAATGGACCACCAAACATGTCTGTTTCTTACATAAATTGCTTAATAGTAACAGTAATAATAATACCACTTAATTTTCTTTTCAAGAAGTTTCACTGTTTCACTCTGAAAATGTGGCATAATAACACTTTAATATTTTTGATGAAAAACAAAGATTAGTAAATTATTTTAGATTCTTTAAATGAAAGTTAAAAAATTATAAACGTTAAGAAGTGTTTATGCAAAGCTTGTGGATTACATGAATGCTCAGACAAAAGCTATAATTTTTTAAAAGAAACAGCATGCTGACAGCAATCCGCCAATGCAGTTAATCTAAGGATTCTTTTATATAGCTTATGTTTTCTAGTCACCTAGACCTAAGAAGCAATACAAGGTATTTTAAAACATATTCTGGTCCACCATATAGATGCAACTAATTTACAGTAAATCTACTTCCAAAAGATTCAGTACCTTTTTTTTAGTCAGTGCAGTTCCTGTTTTGTGGATAGATGTTTTTATTTCCCTGCTGATGTTTATGTACCCGTTCTGCAACTGTATTATAATTTCATTGCTGTAATCCATTGTCTTTAATGGAGTTATTCTTTTAATGGAATTATTTCTACACAGGTATAATCTGTAAAGCCTGCTTGATTTCTCCTCATCTGTAATCTAAAGATGTCTTTATAGTCTTTGCGCAGAAAAAAAAAAGGATTTGTGGGGGACAGAAGGAAATCCTGCTGTACATACACAGCTAACTTGAAGGCATGAATGGGTAATCAACTTTAAATCAAATGGCATAGCTGTAGGAGACATGAGTCTACATTCATGGATACACTCTCTCTGCTTTGCACAATTCCAGCATACCAAAGCAAAGCTGAGTTTATAACTGCTTTGCATCACTGCACAGCAGTTGGAGCACTCTAGCACATCTGCCCCTTATCTGATGCAAATTGATTCAAGAAGTGAAACTTCAGGGATATGTTTCAGACTTACATTGGGAAGATCAGTTGACAGAAATACTTTACCTAGTGTAAATCACTAATTTGGTGTATCTGGACTGACTTACATAAGACTTACATCAACTTCAGATCTAGCCTCAGATTCTGGGTTATGAAATAATGAATAGAGACAATGTACTGATGACAGTCAACAGCAATGTCTGGTAGGAAGATACTCCAAAATAGCTGTTAATTCTTGTCATCCTTTTGCTACATAACAACAATCCTCATGAGCTGTCTTGACAAGGTGAGCTATGCCATGAAAAACAAACATAACATATGGTATCACTAAAGGTTCAATTAGGAAGAGTTGTCCTTTATTTCCCCTGCATGACTGTTGTTAACAATAACCAAAAAACATCATGGCAGACGCACTTCATAGACATACAGCAAAGAAGTACCATTCAAAGTTAAATTCCTGCTAACCTATTTTCTTTACTTGGCATAGTGTACTGAAACACTATTTTGGAAATATTGGTTGTTTTGCTTTCATGTATTTTGTTACTCACCTTGCTCTATAATACCCACAGTGTTTTCATAATGCCTGACCTTTTTAGCTGTTCACATTTAACATCTTTGTGATTCACTTGCACATTTTCATTGTTTTGGTATGGGGTTTTTTTATATCCTCTCCTGATAAACAGTATTTTATTGATTCAGCTGCAGATTTTAGTGCCTCAAAGTGTAGAAATAAACCCTGTGTGTTTCAGTGCATAGTCTGATGTTCCAATTAGATATTTTACAGATCCAGCTGCACACTTTGGTGATCCAGTTGGATTCTTGATTCTCAGTAAAATTGCTCATCACTCTATGTTCTATGTTAATTAAACTGATCACAGTATTTTAATAATCAGTTTGAGAAAACAACCTAAAAAGAAAAACAAACCCGCAAGCCCTAAAACATAGGATTTTTATTTTTTTTCCATAAAATGAAATAGTACACCCAGAGATTTTAAGTAATTTGAGTAAATTTTTGTAGTTATAATGAAAATACAACAACATCAGAACCTCACATTGTCATAAATATATTGGGAGGTATATGAACTGAAGCAGGCTGTCTAGTGTACTGTGCTTTGCTAAGCATTTTGTAGGTAATTCAGGCTACAAGAAGACTTTCTAGTCTTTCTTAAGCACAGAATTTACAAGACTTACAGGTCAATTTAACATAACATGGTGTCTATTAAATATTCCACTAATGAAGAAAATTCACTTTTCTATTTAGGAAGTCTATTATATTGGGTTGCTGTGCACTACAACAGTGATCTAGGGCTTTCTTTTTGAGAATTACCACACCTTAAAATGTAATATTTATGTACAGCTTGTTGTATGTTTTTACAATGCACATAAAGAAAATACCAATGTAATGTTATATGAGGGACATATATAAAGACAGAAAAGTGAACAAGTGACATGAACATTTCCCTGCTTTTGTCACACTCAAGAATAGATAGAGCTCCAAAGAACTTTCTTTAATAAAAGAAACAGATCTCTACAGTCCTTTTCTATTTCTAAAACGCATCATAGTCTGCAATAGTCCTTTACTTCTCTCTAATAAACTAGTAAAAACGTTTCTTTAACTTGTCATAAACTTGCTATAGCTCAACAGAACCTGTGGAAGGGTAGGTGTGCTTTAGCTCAGCACAGTACTTATCACATAAAATTGGTGGATCTCTGCTTGAGACCCAACTTTCCTCAAGTAGATGTCCCTCTACAGACTCTTGTTTCCAAAGAGGAGTTCCTTTAAGATACTTTAGGCAAAAGTTACGATATAGATTAATAAGAATAATTTTATGAAGTGGGATGCATTGAGTACAGTCACTTATCACATGATCTTTTTTTTTAACTGTCTCAGTAAATGGATGAAGCTCATCAACCTCGTTTCCTTCAGTTTCTTCTAAATCTTTCTTCTGTATCCTTAATGTTAAGGTTTTAACCTAGTATTTCTGCCACTTTAGCTTCTGAAATTCACACAATTGTCACTATGATTTACCACATCACATAGTTTAGTCAGTTTTCTTTCTTTGAAGGGGCATTTTATACATTCTTGCTATCTTGCTGTCAGTACTGGCATTTCTATTTCTTTCACAGCAACAACTCTTACTACTTCACCTGCGGTTATGTCTCTTTTGATAAGAAATATCTGGCTGCCTCCACCTTAAGCATACTTAAAATTTCCTGTGTTTTCTGTCATGCATTTCACTGGACATTTTGAGTCTGAGACGCACTTTTTACCAGATTTATGGCTCCAGAAGGTTTGCTGATCCACAGAAATGCTGGGTATTATACAAATTTGGAGACGAAAGCTAAGCTCGTGCCTGGTTGTAAGGTTTTTTCTCTTTCTTTACTCATACTGAAGTTTTGATAATTTTTTTCTTTTACTGCTCCTGAAAACTAGTTTCTAAATGGTAAGCCAGGCTTTGTATTTATTTATTCATTCAGGTTTTGTGAATTACTTGAACTTCTTAGTTTCATTTTTGTAACAGTACAGAACTACCTAAAAGATGAAAAAAATCAGTAAGGCATCATTGACCATTGATTCCTCCCATTTATCATATCAAAATATATAATTATATATTAACATATAATATAATATATTGATTGTTATTTTCCTAAAGCTCCTTCTCTTTTGCTACTTCAAGTTCCATAATTACTGGTGGTACAATACCAGAGTGATACTGAGCTTGCTCAATAAAGCTACCCTACGCAGATTGCAATATCAAAATTTAATGTGGAAATAAGTTGCTGAAAACAGATAGGTTTTGTCCCTCCTGTCTGGACAGTTAAAAAGATACTCTGCAGTTTTTTCCTGCCTTCTGCCAATTTTACAGACTTTCAGTAGCCATAAAACATTACTAAGCTATGAAGCCTTTTCTAATGGTCGATGCAATTTTCCAAAGAAGGTGACTGCAGCTGCCTGAGTCTCCTGGGATCTTGATCACTGCCTTGCCTTCAGAGCAGAAGCAGTTCAAGCACATTTTCTTTTTTCCTCAATTTTTGCTGCCTCTGGGTCTCCATTTCAGCAACATTCAGATATTTTTGGGGGGCCACCTCCTGATTTTATTTCTTCAGCTTTAACAACAGTTGTTTCTGTTACACTGTGATTTGTACTAGCAGCCCCGGGTATTGAGATTGCTGTTGACTGGGCCAGCCTTGGGCTAACCATGTTGGACTTAATATGTATCAGCAACCTCTTTTCCCCCCAGTCATGCTGCTTCAGCTATGATACGAATTCCTTGAGATTTTCTCCAATACAGCACATGCTACTCTCTTGAAGATCTTCATATTCACTTCTACTAAATTCTCAACAAGCTCACCACAGGCTGGCTTGCCTTACTCAGATGGGCTTTTAGTACCTGCTGTCTTATTTATACTGTTCCCTGTACAATCTTATTCTCAGATGGCATATAGGTGTGCAAAACCCAAGTGGACTCTCCAGCTCCAGCTGAACGAATTGAAACCTTTATCATGGCTTTCTTCTGCAAACGTCCACTTCATTCTCTGAAAGAGGCATCAGCTTGTATATTATGCTAGCAGTTTCTCTACTTGAACAGAAAAGCAAGTTCTCACCACCATCAGTGACAGGCCATGATTCAAACTGACTGATGAAAGGGATGAATCTCATCAACAGTGTCATTATGCCCACCACATCTGATAAAAAGGTTTATTCTTACACTTAGTGTAAGGCGTAGGCAGCTGTAGGCAGCTCCCAAGCATTTATGACTCCCACACAAGAAATAATTATATGACTTACAGAAGGACAGTACTGGCCAGGAGGTCGGCAGGTGACATTGTGAAGATAACACAACAAGGTTTTCTTGGATACAGCTCCATGGCCCAGTCTTCAGGCAAAAAAATGAAATCCCTGAAGATGTGTTGCAGCTTCAGCCAGGCCTGCTTTAACATGAGTAGGACATGAATTCTTGTCCTCAGATGTATCATACTCCTCTTCTTAAATATATCAGGCATCTTCCACATGCTCACTGTTTTCTCTATAGTCACTCCCTGACTCATCCACAAACAGTGGTTTGGGTATAGCACTTGCCAAAACCTTCTTCCTTTCTCTTGCATTTTGGTCCCAGATGGAGACCAGAGAGAGAGGGTAAAGGAGAGAGAAGTAGCACTGATGCAGGGCTTTCTGCCAGGACTCAATTTCCAGGTGAACTCTGTTTAGTTCTTTCTCAGCAAATAAATTGTAAAGGATGCTTCATCCAGCTCCTGTCCCCTCCATGATATCTTATCAACAGCACTGGGAGAAGTATTTCTGGAGCCATTGCTCACAGAAGTCAGGCATTCATGATATGGTAAGAACAGTAGGTTTATTTTCCTGCTTCAGATTGGTTTGATCAGAAGCCAGTCTGCTCAATAGCTGCTCCCAAAAACCCCTGATCACATGATTGGTTT
The DNA here is from genome assembly GCA_009867235.2 of Psittacus erithacus. Lineage (NCBI taxonomy): Eukaryota > Metazoa > Chordata > Aves > Psittaciformes > Psittacidae > Psittacus > Psittacus erithacus. The sequence goes on along the minus strand of WYDI02017733.1, from coordinate 4,457 downwards.
TACCTTATATTCTCTTTTCTCCCTCCCAAGATAGCACCCCTCTTATGTTCACGCTTTCCTCATTGGATCCAGTTTTGCTAATTCTGCAGCTTTTCTTGGCAATTTAGTGCTCTGTGTTTTCACATCCTTTACTCCAGGACTAGATATAGTCTGTGGCAAATATGGGTATTGTTTCTTTACTATCTATATGAATTATTCAGTCAGCCTTAGAGAGAAAAAGAAGGAACACCAATAAAGAGCAAGGAGTCTGTGTGCTGATAGCTTTAAACAGAATTTCCAAGGGGTAAGTAAACTTGAGATGTCAGATGCATTGAGTAAAGTCTGCACATTGATTACATCTCTGTAAATGTGGGATAAGTACAGAGTAAAGGTCAACAGATCAAACATGTCATTTAATCAGCAAATTATGCAAATGAACACAAATGAAATATACCATTCAACTGTTAAGATCAGTAAAGCATGCTATTCTATTAGTGAAGTGTTTAAGTGCTGGCCATCTTAAATATAAATCCAATTTACTGAACTTTAAGAAAATTCAGTTGCTGGGAGAAACAGTTAAAAGCATTTAGCAGCAAAATATCTGGGCTGACCAACATTCATTGTAATGTAGCTATTTAAAATATCATGAGGAATAATTGGCAAAATTGGTAAAAATTTACAATAGCTATGACAACAAAACTGCATCTAAGACTTTTTTCTCCATCACTGGAGGGTGAATATCAATTAGTAAGTAGTGAGATAATACAAGTACTTGAAATATTCTGACCAATGAGGTGGAATTTACAGACACACAACAACTACTGTACACAGCTCAAGTAGCAAGTTCCCTCCCAGCTCCTCATCTAGGTCAAAATCAGCGAAGCACTAAGTACATCCGTAACTTTAAGTGTAGGAGTAGAATTATAGAAGTCTTTTGCTCCCCTGCTCCTGCTGATGTTATGGAAGTAGAGACCTGAGATCAGGGCTTAGTTGGAAGAATTACATTTTACAGATTTAAAACAAGTCAGACTCTGGAAGACTAACAGTCTAGACAGACAAAGGGCGGCAGAAAAATCAAAGAGTTATTATTCTCCCCTCCCCATCTTCCTTTTTTTTCCTCTCATCATAATTACAATAATTAGCTTAGAAATTTTGGATTCTGTCCCAGATGTCATTACATATATGAAGAACTTCTGATGGGCTTCAGAAGTTCACAGTGTTAACTCCAAGGAAGTGATAAAACCAACAAATTTTTACACTTAGAAATGCTAATAAAAAAATTGGAAAGAAATCATTAGAATTCTTACTTAGATTAAACATCATGAAGCTGACCATTTTTGTATCTCTCTGCCCTTTTTGTGATATTTAAGCCAGTGCAACAGGATTTTGCATTTTGGTAAGTAAATTATTTTTTGGGTTTTTGTATCTTTTTTTAATGCAAGGAAGTAGAATTATTTTACAGGATGAACTCGTATCAGTGTTTTAGTTTGGGTCAGATTTGTGTTTTTCAATTGATTTCTCACTGGTTCCCACTCATTTTGGTTCAGTTCATACGAGGAAAACTGTTGGAGCACACAGCTGGATTTCTTGCAGATGAAACTGTTGGAGGATGTCCTTCAGGTACACCTTAATGCCATCCAGCTGCGGATAAGTCTTCCTTCTCAGAGACCAGATTAAAGCTAGTTTTTACTAAAGCAAAAGGTGATGATGAGGGAGAACACACCCTATGGGCATTGTGTAAACATTAGTTTCTCATCGCCAATTCTTTGGCTTTAGAGACCATCTTCTATTAGTCCTTGCTTCGTGCTAACATACATATAATTACAGAGTACCAAAGTTTGATCTCTCAACTGATGTGCACACTCTTAGATCTATGATTAACTTGTCTCCATATGTTGAGCTCTCTAAGCTTGATGCCAGCCAGTGCCTTCATAGTCACGGTAAAAAAGGGAAAAGTTTGGTTTCTTGTTTAGTGGTTTGTTTTGTTTTATTTTTTTTCCCTAGGAATATGTTCTTATACTACCATATCAGCCAGGGAGTTTTCTGTGTAATGGAAGCCAACATTGTCAGGCTAATATAGGATTATATGCATACTTCTAGATACATACAGATTGCTTCAGTGCTTGCAGAATCGAGTGACTTCTAAAAGCAGCTGAGATGCTTTTTCCTGCCTTTTCCATTCCCCTTACCATTTCCCTTCCTCTCTGCTACCTGTTTCTCTTTACCCTTTTGCTGTGAAAGTCTGAGGTGAAAAATCATGCAAACTGGGGATCTATTGTACACAATGGTCAGATTAAAGACTACCTATATGTAGGCACGCACAATTAGTGTGTTTAAACCAACATTTGCATTTCAATGCCTGAGTTTTGCTAGGAATTTGATGAAACAACTGAAAAATGCACCACAAAAAAACAAATTGCAGCCTTCCATGGCAGATATATTTTGCTCATCAAAACAACCAGTTACAATCTTTACATTGTCCTTACCCTTCAACATTGATAACAGATCAATGTTTGACAATTTTACTTTTTTTATAAGATATGAAAAATATTTAATACTATAGCACAATACCAAATAGTTCCTGAAAACCACAAAATCAGGTTTAATTCTTTTATTATGTAACCCCTTGTCAATATGTACCTTATTAGCTGAGAAATTAGACGTGGGCAAATGAAAAAAACACATCATTTTACATGTTTTGATTCATTTTTCCTGTAAAAAAAATAACTTCTTGAGGAGAGTACACTGAGAATCATGCTTTCAGAGATTTCTTAGGACTGCCCAGAACAGATACTGGCAGTTTACGTGTGTCAGACTTGCAAACATCTCTTTTTTCACACTGCCATGGGTGCTATTCACTATCATATGTAGTTTATGGGTTTATATGGCAAAGTTTCAGCAGTGGAGGTGGGGGCCTACAGGGATGGCATCTGCCAAGATAGGCCAGGGGCTATCCCATGCTGTATGGTTCCAACCAGCTCCAGCAGACCCACCAAAGGGCACAGCTTTGTTTCTCAGCCAAGATGGTGTTGCCTCAGGGAAAATAAAGTCAAGAAAGAATAAAAAATGCCAGAGGCAGTCAAAGAAGAAAATGAAAACAAAAATAGAAGCAGCAGAAGAAATACCCAGGTTAGAAGGAGATGGAGGTGCTCTGTGGCACAGGAGCAAAACCTGCCCTGCAGCCCATTGAAGGATCCACTCAGGGACAGGTGAAAAGTGTGATGAGGAAGGAGTGACATAGGACCTGTTCTAGGCTGGTCACAATCTCCCCTTTCCCCATTTGTCTGCACTTCTTGGTGTGGAGGTAGAGGAGTCTGGCATGAAGGAGTGAAGCTAAGCCTAGAAAAGCAGGAGATATTATAAAACAGACAAAAGAGATGTTGCCCACATCCAGAACTGCTTTGCTGTCCTGCAGGGGGCTAATGAGGAAACACCCTTGCACCAGAAACAACCGATTGATGCACTGCAGAAGAAGATGTCTATTGGTGCTGCCAGGAAAAAGCGGCAGGTAGTAGGAGTAGGGGACTCTACTCTGAAAGGAACAGAGGCATCCATCTGTCAGCCTGACCTGGTCTCAGGGGAGGTGTGTTACCTACCAGGGGCACGGATCAGGGATGTTGCAGAGCGGCTGTCTGCTCTAGTAAGTCCCACTGACTATTACCCACTTCTAGTGATCAATGGTGGGCGCTAGTGATATAGATAGTAGTAGCTTGGAGAACATAAAGACTACAGAGCCCTGGGAGAGGTGGTCAGGGGCTCTGGAGCTCAGATTGTCTTTTCCTCAGTTCTCCAGGATACAGGGGAGGACCTTAAAAAGGCTAGGAGGATTGACCAGGTTAATAAATGGTTAGAAGGGTGGTACCATAGCCAGGGCTATGGGTATCTTGAACAAGGGACACAGTTTAGTAGGCCAGGTTTACTGGGGGCTGGTGGAGCTGGTGTGACAAAGAAGGGGAAGAGTGGTTTTGGTAGTAGGCTTGCCAGGCTGGTCAAGGATGCTTTAAACTAGATGTGTTGGGGGAGGGCGGCATCATTCCATCCCAACACAGCCAGTCAGTTGCCAGCACCTATCATAAATGCTTGGAGCAATGTAGAGATATTCCAATTGCTCCAGCCAATGAGCCAAATTCATTTGGAGCTCGGCTCAGATGCTTCTATACAAATGCCAGTAGCATGGGGAACAAACGAGGAATTAGAGATGTGTGCACATCTAAGGGGGTATGATATAATAGGCATCACAGAAACATGGTGGAATGGCTCCTATGACTGGAGTGTTGGAATAGAAGGTTACAGGCTCTTTAGAAAAGACAGGACTGGCAGATGGGGAGGGGGAGTTGCTATTTGTGTTAGGGATAGGCCGGAGAGTATGGAACTCTGTCTGGGGAAAGGTGAGCAGACAACAGAGAGTTTGTGGGTCAGGGTTAAAGGGAGAACAGTGATGGGAGACATTATTGTGGGAATCTGTTACAGACCGCCTG
>WYDI02017732.1:0-13886 GCA_009867235.2 Psittacus erithacus | reverse complement strand
GGGAAGGACAGGTTGTGGGGGGAAAACAAGCAGGCTACATGCTTTTTCTAATTTATGACTAAGCTTAAACCACGACATGCATACATTTCAAAACCTGTCTTTTATTGTCATGGTCATCAGAAGAATTCAGCCAGAGTAAATTAGAGATAATTATGTAGGTTTTAGCACACCTAGGGTGTCTTTATCTCCAGAATCTCAAATAATATCTCATACAACTTACAAACCAAATTTAATCAAGCTTTATAACTTCAGAAAACAGAGCTAAAGTACACAGAGTTTATTTTAGCCATCATCCACTAGGAACAGCTGCCAATCTGTAAAGCGTATTAGTGCTTCAGCACAACTCTAAATCAAAAAACCATGAAATAGTGAGGAAGGGAAAAGGAGAGGGAGATAAACACTTGCCCTTCTCACACAGTTGACTCTTTCCTGGAAATATTTCTTTGTACTGAAACCAATTGCCCCTCATGCTCTCAATTGTTTTAATTTCACTAGTAGTATAGGTTCTCAAAGCCCTGTCTTGTCATATGTGAATATCACAAAAAATTTCACATATAATACCAACTAGTGAGGATATTAAAAACAGAGATCTTGTCTGAAATACTCACAGAAGTATAGCAGAAAGGGTAAAACTAGCGCTAATGTCCATTACAGCTGTGGTTAAAAATGCCACATAGGCATTGCCACATTCCAAATATTCACATCACTGGCTCAAAGAAAAGAATTTTCCTGGCCTTTTCAGAAACTTTATTCATATAAATTAGTTGGCAGTGTCTGGTCATGACCCTTTAACCTTTCCTTTCCACATGGGAAGTTTTGTGAGAACAATTTCTCCACAAATGTTAATCAAGCAGAAAATTTTTAGAGAAAGATGGGTCTTATGCTAAGTGTTAAATATAGAAAATTGAGAAAAGTGCAGGAAAAACAAATAGGTTCAGTAAAATGAGTATGATATTTTTGAATGCTTGGAAGAGAAAAGAGTCATTATGAATAGGACCCTAAAAAATCCCTTATTTTGCTGAAATTATAATGCTTTCTCCCACCTAGCTACTGTACGAGAATGGTGTTCGCAATCAAAATTTAAGTCTGTTCTTTTCTTACGATCAGCTTCAATAAGTTTTTATGCCTTTTTATAACTATATTGCCTATATTATAGGCCTCTGAAATTGATCCGTTAGAACAGTATTAAAATGTTGACATAAGAGTAAAATAGTATCTTTCTTAACCTCTAGGGTAAAAGCATGTACCATTTTCCCTCCAACTCCACTGAGAAACTGGACTTCATTAAAAAGGGCTCTTTGCAGGGAGCTGTGCAGGTGAACTTTGCAAAAGAGGGTTAGCTTGGTCATACAATAGGAGATTTCTATAGCGGCTCATTCTTTTTTTCTAAAGCGGATGAACGAGAGCTTTTCACCTGCTTTTAACTTGAACAAAAATATCCTTGAAAACACATGTATTCTGCACAAACATATTTTCACTATGGACTAATCCAGTGAACTCTATCTGACATTCCTTTGAGGTTTTTTTGGGTATTTCTTTTTCTGAAAAAGAAAAAAATAATTTAGAAAACCATGAAATCTGTACCTTATATCTTGAGTGTTGAGGCAGTGTTTCAGTCTAGAATGTAATTTTTATTCCTGGATTGGGGTCCCATTGAAAGTTTTGTATACAGAGTTCTTTAACTAGTAATAATAATACAGGGTTTGCAATTTCAAAACTTAACACTTGCATTAGAAAGATTGCAAGATCTGAGGGCTTTCCTTCTCAAAATTAACAGATTAGATAGTTAATTGGTTTTTAAAATCAGTATTCAAACATTAAACTTATATATATAAAAAACCTGACCAAAAAAATCTTCGGAAGAATAGCATAAATTTTTAAGTGATTTTTGCAATGTGGAATTACTTGAAATGTAACACCCATTACTGAAAGTGTATAGGGCATATGCTAGTAATGTCAAATAAAGTTTAATTCTCTATTAGTTAACATGGAAGTTAACTAGTGCAGTCTTCATACCCAAATGGATGCAATTAAAAAAAAATTAATCTAGCCCAACACACATAACCATATTATATTTTTCTGTTGACCAATACAGGTACCATGCAGTTTAAAAAACTTCTCATTTATAATGAAATTTTGGAAACTCAAATTCAAATACTGTTTTCCCCCTCAGCAAGTCCCTTCCTTTTCAATTTCTTAGACAGTTGTGCTTATTTTCAACTCATTGTTTAGAAAGCAGATGAATTAACTTCGGTATTTCCTTTCAGAGAGTCTAGAGATGCCTGAGAACATCTGATTGCCAGTAAAGCTCAGTGACTGAGAAATAAATTATAAATGCTTATCATAAAAGAATATATTTCTGGTTTTCAGCCATTCTATCAGTATTGTCATAATACACTAGAAATGTTTTTGTTTGTTTGTTTGTTACTTAATCCTATATGAAGACTTAGGTTACAAGGTTCCATCAAATATGTGTTTCAGAAGAAAACTCTTCTCTGCTCTCATGAGACTGCACCTGCAGTACTGTGTGCAGTGCTGTGTGCAGTATTGTGTGCAGTGCTGTGTGCAGTATTGTGTGCAGTGCTGTGTGCAGTACTGTGTGCAGTTCTGGTGTTTTCAACAAAAGAAGGACATGGAGCAAGTCCAGAGAAGAGCCATGGGGATGATCAGGGGACTGCAGCACCTCCTGTATGGAGACAGGCTGAGAAAGTTTGGGCTGTTCAGCCTGGAGAAGAGAAGGCTGTGTGGACACCTCATAGCAGCCTTCCAGTAACTGAAGGGAGCCTACAAAGATGCAAGAAAGAAACTCTTCATCAAGGACTGTAGTGATAGGACAAAGGGTAATGGGTTTAAACTTAGGAGAGATTTAGGTCAGATACAAGGCAGAAGTTCTTTCCTGTGAGGGTAGTGAGGCACTGTAGCAGGTTGCCTAAAGAAGTTGTGAATGCTCCACTCCTGGCAGTGTTCAAGGCCAGGTTGAACAGAGCCTTGGGTGACATGGTTTAGTGTGAAGTGTCCCTGCCCGTGGCAGAGGAGTTGGAACTGGATGCTCTTAAGGTCCTTTCCAGCCCTAACTATTCTATGATTCTATGATTCTGTGACAAAGTAGTTCACAATGTTTGCTGTTGGTCTGTGCTTCACTCAATAGATCAAACATTTTTGAGATTCTGTTCAAACAGTGGCCCTTGTTTCTCTGCTTGAAATACCTTTATATAAGGAAGTCAGAAGAAGAGAAAACTCAGTTGAAAAGGGAAGTTTCATCACTTCATGTAGCCTATTTAGATACTATATGGCTGAACGCAGGAAAGTCCATTTGTGGGGAAGTTTCAGACCAGGGATGCAGGTTTAATATTGTTGCCAGGTCCAGAAACATCTTAATGGGCTTTGGTTTCTTTTTTTTTAAAAAAAAAAAAAAAGAAAAAAATCACTGTAGAGAGGAGTCCTCCTGTGATTAAAACTTCTCACAGCACATTGCTTAAACTTCAATTGAGGAATATATTACTCTTTCCTATTTGGACAGGCTTAGACAAGTGTTTGCTTTGTGGGAAGTAGATGCTGGACATCTAGGAATAGGAAAAGGCAGAAAGATGTGAGTTTTCCAGGAGCAGGTAACTCTTAATTATTTCTATATGCATTCCAATGTGAGCAAGAACGTTCCTCCACCAAATCTCTGCAATACCTCTGCAGTTTTCAAGTTTGCAATTTGATGAGATTACCAACATTTGTCAAGTGAAATTGTTCTGCATGATTCCCTTCTGTGACAGAAGTAGTAGGACTAGCAGGAATTTTTAATATATTACTGTTTTAAGAAGCAGAATCAGTAAGGGAAGTTTGGGTTTTATGTAAAAGTCAAGAGATTTGTTGTCATACCCTATTACTGCAGGAGTGTTAGATCATTTGAAAACAATACCAAGCCCTTGTAGAATCTGCAGATGAAATTCATACTTGAGTTAGCTAAGTATCGAGACTGCTAGATTCCAGTGTATGATTCCAGCTATATTTATGCTGTAACTGCATTTTCCTACCCAAGAATGAGAAGGAATTGTAGAGAGTTGAAAAATTCGTAAATTGAGTTGTAGAAAAATGAGAAGGGATTGTACAAACATTGTTTGCCATTGTAGTGTGTGTGCTAAGCAGCCAGCCATGGTGGAATATCTTATTCAAAGATCTTGCAAGTTTCATGATATTATTTCCAGACCAAGCAGAGGTAAAAAGTATTGTAAATCTCAACAGGAAATCTGGTTTCAGAAGACTGCTTATTCACATTTGCTAGCATAAGCATATCACATAGCTTGTATTCATAAGTACAGGTTTTTCTCTAAAATAAGTTTGGACTATTTTTTTAGAATAAACTAATTTTCTTCTATGACATGTATACTCAAAGGGAACTTACATGAACTGTAACAAATTGTTGGTCTTTATGTACCCACATATCTTCAGTTTCCCCTACAACATTGATTACTTGAAAGCATGACACCTAGCTTTTCTTTTTTACATGATTGCCATATGAAAGATAGACAAATTTGCAGATGCTTTCCTTATCTTCATAGAACTCAGTAGACTCTGCCCAACCTACTGAAAAACTGATTTTTCACCCTACAGCAAAAGCTGGTGTCAGCACTTCTGTTGCTTTAGCATAGCATATGTTTGTTCTCTAAGATTAAATCCTGTCTTATGCAGATAGAGAGCTTCCCCTGGGAACTGAAGACCAATGAGATCTTCACTGTCATCTCTTCCAGGCACAGGACACACTTCTTTTCTGTTCCTGCCTTGTCATGAAAATATATAGTAGCACATTCAGGAAGTCTCCACAAAGACAGAAAACAAGAATAAAATTAAAATAAATGCCCGCTGTTCATTTTTCTCTCTTTGGGAATAAAAACAAGAGAACAAATAAATATAGAGCAGATGTTAGCCACACTAGTTAATGCTACAAGAAGGCACTCAGATGTTTCAATAATTGTAGACAGAGCTAAACTTGAATGGAATAAGGCAAACACTCAGCAGAAATGTGGGACTTCCACAGAAATAAACCCATGTTATAGCCAGAAATTTAAGGCAAAATTGTTTTGAAAAACACACCTTAACTGTTAAAATATTTTAATGCTGCATTCATTCCAGAGCTTCTTTATGTTTCCTTTCCTGTACTCTCAGAACCACTATTATCTGTTTATTCATCAATATAATGTAGAAACCTCACTAAAACTTCTCACAAACTGAGCCAGGCAGGGTCTTTAACTGTGCTGTGTATCTATATATTAGTTTGCAAGAATTCATCAGGCGCTAACTTGAGCTAGTTGGGAAAAGGCAGCCTTTTCTTTATTGAAGCTAGTAGATCATCGAGTTATTTATCTCAGCTGTAATGTCCTTTCTTGCCTTTAGGTCTCAGGAAAATGTAAATCAAAAGCTTTTTGAGTTATACTTCTTGATGATTCACTAGGTAATCTCGCAAACACAGCAGGGAAATACACTGTTTGCAAAGCACTTAAATGACATCTTCGCTATTACCTTAAATTATCGTTGCAGTAAATCTCATTTTACAATATTTCAGATTGATTATATTTTAAAACTTTACCTTTCACAAGATAAATACCCTAGTTCCTATTTGCATACTTTAATTTCTTAAAAACTTTGTGCTTACTGAAGAACTGAATGTTTTATTTCAAAATTATTTAAGTTTCATTTCTATATGACAACATCTATGTGTATTTTAAACTATTTCTAAATCCTTAATTAATGCAATTTTTAATGCAGGAAGATTTGCCTGAAAATTAACATTTCAAAATTGTTAAAGATTTCAGGTTCAAAATAACTATGGATTAAGCATAACCTTAGCCTATGTATCTACATTCCCTTCCTATTCCCAAAAGCAAGTAACAATTTTATTAACTAATTCACTCTTGCTTCATATGGTAAATTAACAGAATTATTCTCATCGACCAGCACCCCCAAGTCCTTCTCCGCGTGGTTGCTCTGAATCTCTTCTCAAACATCTTTTGGTTTGTAATAGAAAATAATGAAAAGATGCAATCAGTTGTCCGAATGTTTAATTTTCCTCAGTGAAAATGTAGTCTAACTCCATGAAGAAACAGACACCCGATACTTCTTTCCAGGTGTGCTTTGTGCTTATGGGGTCAGATCCTGATAGTTCCAAACACTGGAAAACCTAGGGAGTAATTTTAGTCTCCATGTTCTACATTAAGTATATGAATTCTAGAAATAATTGATGTTGTAAAAGCCTAAAACTCTCTTTATGCACATCTGGGTCTGCCTAAATTGCAGTAACTTTTAAAAGGCATGCTTTCTGAGACAGCTGCTTTCAAGTAATTGTTTTTTAGTGGTGGTGCTATTTTTTAATTTAGGTCTTTAGAACCATCAGAAACTGTAGCGACAAGCAATGAGAGTTCCTGCAAGATCACAATGTGCTTTCAGTCTACAAAAACTAGATAAATGTATTTCAAATAAAGACTTCTAGTGTTTTGGGGGATTTTAGGGATTTATATATTTGATAGATATACTGTATATATTTAGTTACATATTTACTATGCTATACACATTTCCAATTCTATTTTATTCTACTTTTCATTATAACATACACAAGAATTTTACCTCAGGTATCATTCATAATGATTCTGATCAATTAATAATAATAATTAGTATTTGACATTTAGTAATTTATAACACTTTTATCAAGTTTTTAATTAAACATACATATATAATTTTATTAAATATTTATGCTTGGCTCTATTAAAAAGAGTTGAATGCAATTATAACTTCAGGTGATATGATTTCTGTTTTCTGATGAGTCTTCTAGTCACCTTGTTGCTAGATTTTTTATTTTTCAGCGTTTCCCTATGGCAGCTGTCAAACTACAAAAGGCAATTAAATCAAGAAATCCTACATCCAGTAAACTCAATGAGAAAAGAAAAGAAACCAAAACCCTTAAAACCCCGTTCCAGTTCTTGCCCAACTAGTGTGAAATCTGACCGGCTACTTCTGTGAAAACACATCAGCACCACAAAGTGTCTGGCTAAGCCAGGGAACAACATGATCAGCTGCACCTGCACAACTCTGTAGGTAAGAACTTGGCTTGCAGAATAAGCTTGCTATTCACCAGTTACCTGCATGTCCGAAGACACAATTTGTGCTGTCCTTTGTGCAATAGCTTTCAAATATTCCTTTGAATTAGATACCCTTCTGCAGATATATCTGTAGCAGGAATTAGTATTTGCAAATAAAAAATTGCAATCAGGAAAACAAAAAAGAAAAAAAACACCCCACAAACCAAAACCCAAAACAAAACTAAAGAAACCAACCAAACAGCAACAAAAAACAGGCATTGTATCTTTCATAGCATAGATGATGCTCTTATTAAATATAGCATCACAGAATTAAAAGACTACTTTATGATGTTTTGATTTTGATTCCCTCAAATATTTTTTAGCACTTTGTATAGGGAAAAATCAGAATGTAGATCACTTCCAGAAAATAACATGTGGAGTATGCTGGACATTTCTTTTTTTTTTTAGCAGAATAATGGAGGGAACCTTTAATATGAAATGTATGTCAGGAGATGAAAAAAATTTCTACGACAAAAATGACTGTTCCAGTGTTTCTTTCAGAACAAAAAGCTGTATTTCAATCTTTCTGTGGTAGAGGAGGATTGTTTGGTTTTGTTGTGTTTGTTAGGGTTTTCTTTTACTGAGCCTCAACTGGACAGGTGCTACATAATGCATTCTAGCAAGAAAGTATATTATTTAAATGTTTATTGGTAACACTTAACACAGTCATAGTAGTCAATGAGAAGCAATAATTGCATGCTAGTTTAAAAGGGACAGATGTTATTTCTACTTCACAAATTGGAGAATTTCAAACAGAAGTACTTAACTGTAGAGACATACAACTGCAAAAATACCTAGTAATTGCCCACAGATATCTTGTGGATGATATCTTACACTTCAGAACTTCAAGTGATCTCCCAGTAACTATGAGCTTAGCAGACAAACCGAGGGACTGCTCCGAAGGAGTTAGTGGAAGTGATTTGTCATTCAATGTGTTAGCTGCAGGCATTTCAAAATACCTGGCACTCTGTCAAAACCACTTTGAACTCCAAGTTCTGTTATCACTTTTGCAAGCAGAAACTTTGGGGAATGATGTCTTAGAACAAGAAAAATCTGAGTTCCTCTACACAAATGTCATTTCTACTGAAATGTTTCAAAAATAAGAATGGTTTTGCAGAATTCATTTCTATGAATAATATTCATGGAACAAACTGCTATACTAGAAGTAGTAACATACCCTGGATAACTCTTACAACAATGAAAAAATACATTAAAGCAATTATATCATCCAAAGAATGTTCTTGGAATGATATTTGCCTGTATTTATGAATGCTGATGAGGTACAGGTCTAGCCACTTGACTTTTATAGCAGCCTTCCATTACCTTCAGTGGGGCGTACAAGAAATTTGAAGAGGGATAGTTTACAAGGGCATGTAGTGATAGGAGAAAGAGGATTGGCTTTAAACTGAAAAAGGGGAGATTTAGATAAGAGATTAGGTTGGGTGGGACTTCAACATTCTGGTTTAGTGGAAGATGTCCCTGCCTGTGGCAAGGGGGTTGGAACTAGATAACCTTTAAGGTCCTTTCCAGCCCAAATCATTCGTGATTTTATGATTTCTTCTCAGGATGTCCATTATGAATGTTAATGATGCGAAAGAAAACTCAAATACCAGTGGGTTGCAAGCAACTGGAATATTTTTTTTTTTTTAATGGACACTGGCCTGAAGCTGGCTGAATAGCAAGAAATCTATCCAGAATTTTTAATTTAAAAATTAATTTCCTTTGGTGTTCTTATTATGAAAATGAGTTTGTCCTGGTTTCAGCAGCAGCAATCATTTTTCTCCTTCTTAATAGCTGGTGCAGTGCTGTGTTTTTGACTTTCAGCCTGGGAACAACTCTGAGAACATGGATGGTTTTAGTTGTTGCTAAGTGATGTTTACTCTGACTAAGGACTTTCTGAGTCTCGTGCTCTGTCAGGAAGGAGGGGAAGCCAGGAGGAAGAAGAGACAGGACATCTTACCCAAACTATCCAAAGGGGCATTCCATACCACAGCACGTCATGGCCACTGTATGAACTGGGGACAGTTACTCAGAAGGGCTAGATCACTGCTCGGGTCAGGCTGGGTATCAGTTAGCAGGTGGTGAGTGGTTGTATTCTCTTCCCTTGTTATTTCCCTTATCATTAGTATTATTGGTGGTAGCAGTAGTCGTTTTGTGTTATACCTTATTTACTGGGCTGTTCTTATCTCAAACCATGGGAGTTACATTCTTTCCATTCTCCTCCCCATCCCTTTGGGAGCAGAGGGGAAGGAAAGGGTGGGGAGTGAGCTAACGGCTGCACGGTACTGGGTTGCCAGCTGGGCTTAAACCATGACAGAGTGTAATTGAGATTTATTTGCATGCATGTGCAACAAAAGTTTGGCTACAGAAAGAATGACAAATGAGTGTGTCCAGACTAGCAGACTACAGACCAGGAGCTGTGATGCAATTGCTATAATTTTGTAAGGGATTCCTTTAAACCTTTGCCAAACCTGTGGTATAGGACGGTTCAAGTGGGAAAATAATTTAGAAAGGAATATATACTTTTGTTTAAACTTTGTATTGGTTTTAATGTCACATAATTTTTCTAGGAATGTTAACACAGGTGACTTTTTTTGCAATCTAGGAAAAGTTTCAGTTGTAAATGCTGTAATTGAGAAGGAAAGTCAGTAATTTTGACAATAGAAACAACTGATGCGTTTACTCTTTTTTTAGTAAGCATCCAATAACAGATGAAAAAAAGCTGGTCTTCTCCCTCTCTCCCTCCCTCCTCCTCTCTTTCTCTATTTGCCTTTTGTCTTTTCCTCCCTCCTTCCCACCACTGCTTTAAAAAAAAAAAAGAAAAGATAAAGAAACAATTATAAATAACAGAGAGGATCTCAGAAGTTTCAGAAAGCCTCTGGAAAAGTTCTATGTTACTGCAGGGGATGACGACTACTGAGCTATGGAGCATAAACATAGGGCATAAATTTGTCTTAGCTACTGAAACACTCCCTCTCAGATTTATTTCAAAGTATAGAGACCACAACAAAATAGAGATGGCTGTATTTGGATTTAGATCTTTGATCAATCAGGTGTTCCAGAAGCGCATAAGTTTAAATACAAAAGAGAAACATACACACTTACCTTAGAATGTCCAGAAGTTTAGCAATTAAGAAGCACATACAGAGGGAAAACATGTTATGGAGGCTAAGACCAGTTCCATGATCAAAGCTCACATGATCTTAGAACTAGATCTAGGAGTGTTCTTTCAAGCATATGGCCCTCCTGTGGAACCTTGGCAGCTCTAGAAGCAGCATCAACATTAATTTCTGTTGTTTTTCTTCTGTCATGTTGTACAGGTTCACAAATTGGCAGACACTACTGCCAGTCAACTGGAGAAACACCTGAGCTCCAGCTAGCATTTCATATTCCATAGCACTGAAAAAAAGCTGAAAAGACTAAGCCGAAGAGTGAAGTACATAAGGCAGCATTTACATAGATTTGTTCTCTGTTAATTTTTAGGCTTAGCACTCAGATTAGGTGCACAGCTTTCACAGATGAAATCTTTGGCTCCTACAGATTCAAGTCTTTTGTCATATGCTTTTTTCTGATCACAGGGGAAAACCACAGTACTTTTAGAAAATTTACGGTGATGTCACAAGTGCAGATCAAAGATGCCATTACAGAAGCATTAACTATTGTGTCTTGCAAATGGAAAAAATAGCCTCATTAACAGAATCAGATTATTGCTGGCTAAACACATAAAATGTAGTCATATGACAGTCAAGCTTGTCATTCACTATCTTCATGGACAGCTATCTTCATGGACAGATGAAAAAGAAGAATATGGCTTTTGGATTTAAGCAAGGACTGGGAAAAACATCTTCTCCAGCTAGCTTCTGCTATGACAAAGTGGAAAAATTATTCTGATCACTCAGATTTTGGGAGATAGTTAACAGACCAAGAAAAGAACTGTTGCTTTCACCTAAGGATTACTCACCAAAGGGAATTCTTATACTTCAGAACATCTTTTTTTGCCACTGGGTTTTCTTCCCTGACTCTACACACATAAGATAGTAATTTCCAGTGAAAAGCTGAGCTTGTTAGGGCTTTTCTTCTTTCTGTGACAACAGTGTCCAAATTTGCATGAGCACATAAAATGGCCACTAGATGCTGAATCCTTTTATAATGCAGGCTACCTACAGAACCTGAACAAGCCCCCAGAAAATCACCACCCAAATTTTTTCTGGGTAAAATATGGAGTGAATACAATTTCCTTCTTGCCCTTAAGTGAGAACAGACAGTGGCTCCGCAAACCTATGAGACAGTTTTGGATTTTCTGGGTCAATCTGTTAAAAAGCAGACCGTTGCAAATAGAAGCAGCAAATAGAACCAGTATCCCCTTAAACACACTCTGGTTGCCTCGAGCAAGCAAAAGCTTGCTGAAATTAAATTGGAAGCTTTTTCCTCTGTCTCTAAAGAGCATTATTTTAAGACATGAAAATAGTGGCTGTAGGAAAAGCAGAAAGATGAATTACCTGGTTCTCCAAGAGACTCTGCAGAGCTCTGTAAACCTTTGGATGTGGAATGAACTAATATCACCTTTTCATGAAACTGTAATAGAGTTCCTTAAGCACCAGAGCATACGCAGCATTTACATGAACATCTAGATACTCTACTCTTTGGCAGGGTTTTGGCCCAATGCTTTCAGTAAATGCATTTCAACTGTAATATGCAGTTTTGGCAGCTTGATTCAGCTGTTATAAAGAGATAAACTACATTTTAAAAGCAAAAATTTGCTCAAATACACTGCTTAACTGCGTGCCTGGCCTTTGATGAACATGAGAAAAACATCAGATCTGGACAATCGCAAAACTGTAATCTATTTGTGAAACAGTGACTAGACCTCTGATGTGAGCTAGCCCAGACTGTTTGCAGAAAAGAACATCAACTTTCAAATGACACAGATAAAACCCTCAAATATTATTTGGCCTGACTGCTACTTTAAGAAAAAAAAAAAAAAAGAAAGAAAAAATAAAAAGACTCTCTTTTCTACACTTGGGGAAATGATCAGTAAAGTAAGTGATACCAGAAGTAACAGGTTTGGGAAACAAATGGGGTGGGAAAAAACCCTTTACTATTACAGCGCACATTAGTTGAAACCAATCAATGTAAGGTAACATGTCTATATTAGGATTTTGGTTGCCAGTTCTCAGAATAAAGTCCATTGTAAGCTGTAAGATCTAAAAGCATCCTGCGCTGTGATTTAAAAACAATTCATTTATTTTACTGAAATATCTCTGTCCCAAAGGAGGAAGTCCTGATTAGAGAGAAATTTTGAACTAACAATACCAGTAACTTTTATAAGGACTTCCTTTTACAGGACCTTTTCTACATAACTCCAAAAAGCTCATGTATATGCAGGCCAAAACCACGTGATTATCCACTATAAGGGCTGTTTCCAGTGAGACTCTTCAGATAACTCACCCAATGTCTGTTATATTTTTTTATATAATACGGGACTTCAAGGTAAGCCGGCAATGCAATGAAATATTTCAACCGTGTGGAGTCTATTAAATATTTTTTGAAGCTTTTATATTTTATTACTCCATTATTGTACACCTTTTCATAATGAATATCTGCATCTCTTAATCTTCCTTTTCTATATCAGTTCAGAAAAACCTATTAGGTACATAATAAAATATTTAAGAAAAGGATATAATAGTTACTTGAAAAATGCTTGTTTTCTTTTGAAACTGAGAAAATTCAGTCATGTGGCTCTGTGACGTATTACCTACTAAAAAATGACACCTTGTGTATACACACAATTTTACAGCAGTCCCTGGATAGCTACCTATACTTCTAGTATAAACTAGCTTGTGCTATGTGGTGATGTGTTTACATGCATCTGAGTATGAATGAGAGAGGTTAATAGGCTGTAGAATGAGAAAATATCCAGGATTTTGTAATTTTTAAGTTCTGTTAGGAGAGAAATGTGACCATTCAAATTAGAGGAAGAAAGCAACACAGTTAAGGAAGGGGGAGGATAACGGGCAAAGTACTGCAGAAAATGCTTTTTTCATTATCAGCTTACGTGTAACTACAATGATTTTCAGTGCTTAAGGATTAGATTCTCTGTTCACCTTTGTTAAAAAGTTAATTATTACTGCAATAATTAAGGGGTATCAAGAATTAAATTTGACTTAAGATGAGAATAAGAAACTACTCCATCATCATACTTGATCAATATTTGATCAATGTACTTTCAGAAGCAGAAGACACACTTGCAAACTCTCTTGGATTTTCTGCTGACTCAGTCCCATTCCTACTTTTCTCTGCTTCAGAGTGCTAAAGTTCTGCAGCCAGTACACTTCAGAAACTGGACACAACTAGAATAGCACTCAGGAAAGGGTAGCCAAACATGTGTTGCCAAAAAAGAAGATAATTGCTCAAGTGATGATAAGGTTGTGATGAATTACTTTTCTTTATAACACTTTCCTGGGGATGGAGAAAGATGTCACTTTTCTTGCATACAGCGTGACAAACCAATCAAATGGTCTTCTATAGCATAAACTGCTGTTGAGATTTCCTAGGAGATGAAACTGATTTAGATACACTTCTCAGCCTAAATTTTGGTACTTAAATCCTTCAGTCCCTTCAGGTAATTCCATCCTTAAAACTTCAGCTGGCTGGATTCTAGATTTACCAGCATATTTTTATATCTGAGTTATGTTATAAACGGATGACTGAGACCAATTTAAAAACAAAAACTATTTTAATTAGGCTGAGAAGCAATAAGCAAAA